>CALYLW010002132.1:5000-67004 GCA_944989445.1 Ampullaceana balthica | reverse complement strand
TAAAATGCATTCTCCAAAATACTGGAAAACCAATTGGAATTTTTAAATGATTACATGAGAAAGCTTCAAACCAGAATTACGATTAGTCTAATTCATACTGTTTGATTTAAGAGAACAACCGAAATAAATGCAAATGAATGACATATATGGCACGAGCTGTATGTTAATTTCAGCATTTTTATTTTACACGTTCCTTCAATACAGAAGATTTTAATTATAAGTTTATCCATCCTTTGTTTGTTGAAGCTTGAAACTAAATTTGATTTATACACACGTTCAGTAAAACTTCAATAATATGAACTTCTATGAAATTGAAGCTCGGTAATATATATAATTATACAACACCGAGCTTCAATTTTATAGAGTGTTAAGAGCTTTATTATTTTGTTTGCTATTAGTAAATTAGTTATTGACCTTCGATTGTCTAAAGAAGCCTAATCAAAATAAGTTAAATGTCATTAATTTTTCTCTCACTTGTATCCTTAATTTACTACACAATGCCAATTCAGAGTGAATGTCAATAGGAAACAAAATTGTGCACACGAGATTAAGCCTCATGAACACAAAACTGTCAATTCAATTGTTTTAATATTATTATGGATATAGATTAGTGACTTATTATTTGTTACAATTATAATAAAGACGGAGATATTTTTGTCTTCATTTTAGTTCACTTTAAACTAACTCAAACTCTTTCGAACGGTTAATTAATGCTTAATTGTTCGTCCTCAGCTTATTTTGGATTATTGTCATTTTGTGATTTTTCATTTCGTAGGGCTGAAAAAGTCATTTCGAAACAGTTTTACTTTTGGAGAAGAATTTTGTTAAACAATTACTTTTAGCAGAAAATAATAGCAATAACTTTTGATAATTTGTTGGATAATAAATAGGGGGCAATTATTTGTAAAGTTTCGAGACAATTAAGTCGACCAATTAACTTAAAATTTGAAAAACAAATTGTTTAGAGATTCGTCAACACAGAATAATTGAGTATTTAATGAATGGCTTTAAAAAACAATTAATTATTTTTCTGTTAATGACAATTACAAATTAGATGTTCAATTTGTTTACTGATAGAAATTTCGTGTATTTTTTTATAAATTGTTTACATCAAAATTAGGAAATATATGTATAATTTTGTCGTGATGTATGATACATACATTAGTCAAACACGTCTTTTCAAATATTCATAATAAAAAGTTTTAAAAACGTTTAAAGTAAAAACCTAAAATGTATATCTTATTTAAATGTAATCATAGATATTGTGAATAAATATACACAATTTTCAAAATATGCAGATGATAATCAAACTATTACATTGTTATGACACTTTAAAAAGAGACACCAATTTCCATGATGGTTAAAGGGACACAATTTTATTAAATGAACAATTGTAAAATAAAATATTTTAAAACTAAGAATTTAAGATAAAGATAATACAATATTTTTTGTTTCTGAGAATTTCAATAAACACCACGAAAAATCAGCTGTAAAAAATAAGAAATTTATGCTGACCTGAAATCTATATATATATTTCACTTACACGGATCTGAAAACGAGCATGACGAATGAAACTCGCTGGTTTCCGTCACCGACCAATTAATTTATGGTTAGCAAGCAATGGCGTTGGAGGGGAGATAAAGTCATCGAGACCAACATTGCATCTTGAGTGCACTTTCGTAGTTCCTTCACATAACAACATGTATTTGGTAGTGTAGTGGTTATCACATCCGCCTAACACGCAGAAGGTTGTTGGTTCAAGCCCAAGCTATGACATACTTTTTAATTTTTAAAAATGTGTAAGTTTTGACCCGTTATTTTCCACCTTTCTTTTCGAACATGACTTCGCAACATGGCTTTAAACTTTGTTTCTCGACATTTGGATAACCTCTGCGACGTGCTCTCCGTTGTGGTCAGTGACGAAAAAGTAATCATACACTCTCCTCAACAATACTTTCAGAACATAAATTCTTTAGGAGTATATTGTGGCGAAGGAGAAATTATCGCGATGTCCGTAATACATCCCGTCAAGTAGTATATGTCCGCTTTCTCCCCCCTCCCGTTTCCTTTGCACTAACTATGAGCAAGTCTGCGGCGTATGCTACGCCATGGTCACATCTAGTTCTGATTATTTTGCGTTTTAGTTTGATTCATTGTGTTGTAATTATGTTCACGGTGATAAGGTGCACATTAAAATAAGCGTCTTCAGTTTTGTTTTTGTTTTATGTTATTTTTAATAAAGAGAAATATGGAGCCATTGTCATTAGGGAGACAAATATCGAAAAATTGTTAAAATATATATGAACAAAATAATAAATTGAATAATTGAATGAGAAAATAAATTTGAAGAAGTTCCGTTAAACCAATGAAATCACGGGTTTTAAACATTATTTAACTACAAAAGAAAACTGATACTTTTTTTAAAAAAATACTTATATGTAACGCTTTCTTCAGTGAAATATTTAAAAGTTGAATAATATTTATATACTTACTAGAACGCCTTCTAACAAGTAACACTGTCAGTACTACCAACAATAAAATGCCAACAATAGATGCGAAGACTCCTCCGATGATGGCAACACTGTTGTTCTTTTCCTCTGCAGATGATCAATTATGAATGCAAAAAAATACTCTCATTATTTAAGTAGAATCAAAATAGAAAAATATGTGCACTTATAATTGGATTTTCTAGAAAAAAATATTTTATTCGAAAATTATTACAGCGTCTAAATAAATGAATAGAAAAAAATTAAAACAGTAATAAATTAAGAGAAGTGACAACAATAGCAATGATTATAACTTAAGTATAAATTATCTATAATTAACAATTTATGTTACATACTAATTATAGATATTGTAAAACATATTACCTATAGAAAGTTTTAGACTCACGGTTACGATGTTGTTAAAACATTTTGATTCATGCCATACAACACACGTACAATTCATTCCTTGCGTGTCATGTGTAATGTTCATGGGCATACGAATGGTATCACTGTCTTTACATGAAACATAAAGTCAATCGATTTTTATTATTTAATATGAAATTTAATATATAAAATTAATTATTTATAGTTATTTTCTTTTTTTAAATATTTAAAGGAGAATATATATAAAACATATAGAAACTGATAATTAAATTTTAATTTGTTGAATACATTTACTTTCATTGGACTTTCTTTTGGTTAAACACACAAGTGTCATGTTTTTGTACAGTGGATATCCTCCTTTAGATTCACACACGATGTCTGTGCTTCCTTCTCTGATCTGCAGCTGATTTCCTGCTGTCGGGAAATATGACTTTATCTGACACAGAATATATCTGTGGAGCTTTGGGTGGACCTTAATGGAAATTCATCAATTTTTTTTATTCATTGTTTACAGAATTTAATATTTTCTCAAGGTTTTCTATTTGATAAATGTATAAAGTTCGATGATTTAGCAATTAAGTTAACGAACTAAATGTGTCGTTAATTGAAATTGTTTTTGCTTGTAATACACATATATCTTTATTTGATGTATCTGATAATGAAATCATAGACATGTATAAATTACCTTTTACTGCTACTGAACCTATTGTCTCTGTGGAAAACTCGCTAAAAACAGAATTAACAGCACGACACAATATATAAAAAAATCCACTTTCTGTAATCATTTGGGTAAATAGGTAATCAGATGTATTAATTAGATGCTGAGACGTCACTGGAGTATTGCTGACGTAAATAGACACTATTGGTTCGGGATTACTGCTACTAACTGTGCAAGTACCAGAAATATATACCCCGTTTGTATCACACTCGTCGTTTGGAAAATTATTTATTGTAATAATGGCATTGTCAGGCCGTCTGAAAATATAAAAAAATTCATTTTTAACAATATTTTAGTAATTTCATTGTTTGCAATGAATTATTTGATTTACTAGTAATATATTAATTTTAAATTTAAAAAAAATGTATAGTGATTTAGAAAAATTAGTTAAGTATTAAGTCATATTTATATATATATATATATATATATATATATATATACATATATATATATATATATATATATATATATATATATATATATTAGGACTGTTAACGATTAATATACATTTAATCGTTAACTTTAGAAAAAAATAACGATTAATTAATCGTTAATTATGATCAAAGCCAAATAATGAAATTTATGGTGCCATAAGTAACATTTATTAAAATACTTGTCGAAAATCGAAATAACACTGGACTGTCTTCTTTATGTGACAGCTTTTAACCAACAACGCAAGAAGACTAGTATATTGACATTATTTGGTTCAAGTGATGAGCGGGTCTTATTGATTATATAACCAGCCGAGCTGAATAATCGTTCACATAGCTTTAGATTATCTCATGTGAAGTTTCCGATATTATAATGGACGTTTGTTTTGCCGGTGGTATGTAAGCGAAGTGTTAGAACCATGGTGGCAATGTTCCCTTTAAGAAGCATGGCCACGCTGATATTTTACCGACGCCACACAGGAGTTAAGAATCACGCGCAGCAAATTCGACGTTGTGCAACTTTGCGCACGAGTTTTTTTTGTAACTTTGCACACGGACCAACGAAGCTTAGAAGTAGAGGGAACATTGAATGGTAGGCAAACAATTTCTCTCAATGGACACAATAACCTTTATCAACATTTTGAACATTCACGTCAGTCAATAGTTTAAAATCAAAATGTTCGTGTAATCGTCCGGAAATTTTTTGATATTTATCGCCCTAAATATTTTACTTTTTGACTTCCAGTACATTTATAAGTGGTGGGTCGATTAATGGTTAAAAAAACGGTAATTCTTATAATTAATCGTTAATTTATATATGTATATATATATATATACCCTAAATATATTTTTTTCTTAGTTATCATTTTAAAAACAAATTTTGATTGTTGCTTTTAAAGTAGACATCTGTAAAAAGTTCATGCAAAAACTTGTAATTTAATTGAAATTTTATTCCTTCAAATGCTTAAGGTTATATTTGAGTTACTAAACTTTTGCTATTGTACACACGTTACCTATAAATAATTAAACCTCAAAGGCCAAGACTATGTTCTAGTGCTTGAAAAATTAATTACTTTGGTTTACATACATAGTTTGGGTTCAGTAATTGATATCAATGTTTCATTTTTTTTTCTTGTGAACTTGATATAAAATTATCGTTTCTGTGAGTTTAATAACAATGTAAGAAAAAATGTAATATGTGTATGGTGTAAAATAATGTGTAAGTTTCTAAAATATATCACTTAATATTCCTTAAACTTGTACTTACAAGCCACGTTTGGTTGATAGGTAATTTGATTTTTCCAATTCAGTTTATTTGATATTGTACATGTATAGGTTGTGCTTTCTGAAAAATTGTATAATTTGCCGATTTATGTTAAAATTATTTTATATAGTTTTAAGTAGTAGTTAAATAAATATATGCTTATATTAAAATACATAGCCATATTTTTTTGTATTAAATAAGTATTTTAAAAATAGGCTGTTTTAACCTGATGAAATTTTATTAAATATTACTTAATTTCAACGAATTTTTAAAGAAATTGACCAAAACTAACATATAATAAAGTTGTCATAATAAATAATTAAAAACATCGCAGATACTGGCATATGTTTATTTTCCATTTAACTACGCAAAAATATCATTTCTTGATTATTTGTGTAATAGTTTATAAAACTTTAATACACTTTATTATAAATGCATATAGTGATGTGAGTGTAAATGTTTTAGTGTCTGCATACATACTGTGATTAAACACATAGTGACAATATATATAAACTTATTCGAATAAATTGTTTTAGAATTTTCTTTAAAAATTTTTTTTATTAATTTACAATGTTCAACAAATAAAAGTAATCATTTTTTCGTCATTGATACTAGAATTGTCTTTACTGTCTTAAAAAGAAAAGAAGTAACATTCACGATTGAGCAATATTTTGTAAAAGTTATTATTAAGGCTAGATTTAACAATCGGTATCTTACACAGAACAATTTGTGAGTGAATTTGTAGTATAAAAAGTAACATTTTAACCTATCAGAAATCCTTTAAAAATGTATTAGCATGCGAATGAGTAATGCGAATAAAAATAAAAATGTCTCTAAATTGCACAGTATAAAATGATGCATTTGCGCGTGTATTTACCATTTTTTACGCGTGTTGCTTCAAAAAACAGTTGGCCGTTTTGAAAAAATCCATCAGACCATTTGACGCTTGTTTGTAAAAATGTCGGAATTTTTTCAGAACAAGTACACGAGCTGTTTTGCATTTCTTTAATGTAGTCGTTAACGTGACAATCAGAGGCAAGAACAATTTCGGGAAATCCTATAAAATAGCAAACAACAAGCGAACTACATTTCTGACATCTGCATATTAATAGATATAACTAAAAATATTAAAAGTGATGTCATTCAAAACATATTACTATGATATTTTGGAATAAGGTTTTAATCATGTACTAAGTACTAAAAATCAAACATAACGTTAGAATACTAACTAATAAAGGTGATGAAAATCGTCTTAAGATTTCTGAAAATGTCTAAAATTATACTTATGCGATTTACAATCTAATCATTGCCATGGGAAATTAATATTATTTTTTTTTACAATTTATAAGCACTACCCCAATCGGACTAGAGAAAAATAATATGCTTCTTCCAAAAAAAAATGGTCGCAGCAGGCCCTGTTAACCCTAAAAATTTAAGAAGAAAACCGTATATTCAAGAAATATATATAGAAGATATAAAAACATTCGTATAAAATGGAGTGGGGAAAGACGATATAAGATGTGAAATCAGGAGAGATTAAAAGTGCCAAATATTCCTATGTAAAAGTAGTTTAATAAGTATGTGATAATTCTATTGTGGATTCATTCTATAGGTATCCCCTTAACGAAGAGGGATCTTTAATAGCCTGAATATAATTTTTTGTAACTGTTTTTTGCATTTATTATAGACTAGCAAAATACCCCCGCTTCGCTGCGGAAATTAGTATTTCAGTTACGTTGAGAATCCGCGAAACACAAATTCAAAACACCAATTGATTTCAATCTGGATCAGGATGGATATAATACATATATTAACTTCACCATCTTGTCTGTCTGTCTGTCCTAGTCCCGCAGAAAAACAAAAGCTAAAAGTAAAAAATGACACACTTCCCGCGATCCTATCGAGCTGATAATTTATTTTGTTTTGTCTGCTACCATTGCGGGAGGGTACGCAACAACTTCACAAAGTTTCATGCTCCTACCTACACGGGAAGTTATATATGTTATGATGATTCTGTTTTATATAGCTCATATCAGAAAAAAACTACATTTTGGCCCCCGGTCCCCTAGTGAACGATAATTTTACATTTGTTTTGATTGTTACCATTGCGGAAGTGTACTTAACAACTCTCCAAAGTTTCATGCTGCTACCAACACGAGAAATTGGAGAATTAGTGATGAGTCAGTTTTTTATATAAGAAAAAAACTACATTTGGGCCCCCGGCCCCCATTAAGTGATAATTTATATAATTTTTTAACCTGTTACCATCGCAGAATGTTACTTAACAACTACTCAAACTTTCATGCTTCTTCATACACAGGAAATAGGAGAATTAGTGATTTTCAGTTTTTATATAGCTCATATAAGGAAAAAACTTCATTTGGGCCCCTGGGCCCCAGTAAGTGAAAATTTAAATATTTTTTCGCCTGTTACCATCGCGGAAGTGTACTCAACAACTTCCCAAAGTTTCATGCTTCTACCTATTCGGGAAATCGGAGAATTAGTGGATTTTCAAATGTTTATATAGCCCATAGAAGGAAAAAAACGATTTAGGGCCCCCGGCCCCCATGAAGGTGAATTATAAAATTCTTTTTCGCCATTTGTCGTCCAAAGAGGCTACTTGAGATTTTCCCAAGGTTTCATGCTTCTACCTACGCGGTAAATCCGAGAATTAGTGATGAGTCTGTTTTAATATAAGAAGAAACTACATTTGGGCCCCGCGCCCCGGACCCCATTAAGTGTTATTTTAAATATTTTTTCGCTTGTTACCATCACGGAAGTGTGCTTATCAACTACCTAGTGTTTCATGCTTCTACCTACACGGGAAATAGGAGAATTAGTGATTTTTAGTTTTTATATAGCTCATATGAGGAAAAAACTTCATTTGGGCCCCCGGCCCCCAGGAAGTGATAATTTAAATATTTTTTCTCCCGTTACCATCGCGGGATTGTACTCAACAACTTCCCAAAGTTTCAGGCTTCTGCCTACTCGGGAAACAGGAGAATTGGTGATTTTCAAATTGTATTTAGGCCATATAAGGAAAAAAAACGTTTTTGGGCCCCCGGCCCCCATGAGTGTTAATTTAAAAATTCTTTTACGCCAATTTTCGTCGCGAGAGGCTACTCAACAACTTCCCAAAGTTTCATGCTTCTACCTACGCGGTAAATCCGAGAATTAGTGATGAGTCTGTTTTAATATAAGAAGACACTACATTTGGGCCCCCGGCCCCCATTAAGTGATAATTTAAATATTGGTTTTCACCTGTTACCATCGTGGAAGTGTACTTAACAACTAACCCAAGTTTCATGCTTCTACCTACACGGGAAATAGGAGAATTTGTGATTTTTAGTTTTTGTATAGCTCATATAAGGAATAAACTTCATTTGGGCCCCCGGCCCCCAGGAAGTGATAATTTAATTATTTTTTCTCCCGTTGCTATCGCTGGTTTTTACTCAACAACTTCCCAAAGTTTCATGCTTTTGCCTACTCGAGAAATGAGAAAATTAGTGATTTCATATTTTATATAGTCCATATAAGGAAAAAAAGCGTTTTTGGGCCCCGGGCCCCCAACAGTGTGAATTCTAAAATTCTTATTCGCCAATTATCGTTGAGAGAGTGTACTCAGCAAGTTCCCAAAGTTTCATGCTAATACCTACACGGGAAGTTGGAGAATTGGTGATGAGTCAGTTTTTTTATATATAAGAAAAAAACTACATTTGGGCCCCCGGACCCCATTAAGTGTTATTTTAAATATTTTTTTCGCTTGTTACCATCACACGGAAGTGTGCTTATCAACTACCTAGGTTTCATGCTTCTACCTACACGGAAAATAGGAGAATTAGTGATTTTTAGTTTTTATATAGCTCATATAAGGAAAAAACTTCATTTGGGCCCCCGGTCCCCAGGAAGTGATAATTTAAATATTTTTTCTTCCGTTACCATCGCGAAAGTGTACTCAACAACTTCCCAAAGTTTCACGCTTCTGCCTACTCGGGAAATAGGAGAATTGGTGATTTTCAAATTTTATATAGGCCATATAAGGAAAAAAAACGTTTTTGGGCCCCCGGCCCCCATGAGTGTTATTTTAAAAATTCTTTTACTCCAATTTTCGTCGCGAGCGGCTACTCGACAA
This sequence comes from Ampullaceana balthica, assembly GCA_944989445.1. Lineage (NCBI taxonomy): Eukaryota > Metazoa > Mollusca > Gastropoda > Lymnaeidae > Ampullaceana > Ampullaceana balthica. The sequence goes on along the minus strand of CALYLW010002132.1, from coordinate 57,589 downwards.
CTTCCCAAAGTTTCATGCTTCTACCTACACGGATTTTCAAATGTTTATATAGCCCATAGAAGGAAAAAAACGATTTAGGGCCCCCGGCCCCCATGAAGGTGAATTATAAAATTCTTTTTCGCCATTTGTCGTTCAAAGAGGCTACTTGAGATTTTCCCAAGGTTTCATGCTTCTACCTACGCGGTAAATCCGAGAATTAGTGATGAGTCTGTTTTAATATAAGAAGAAACTACATTTGGGCCCCGCGCCCCGGACCCCATTAAGTGTTATTTTAAATATTTTTTCGCTTGTTACCATCACGGAAGTGTGCTTATCAACTACCTAGTGTTTCATGCTTCTACCTACACGGGAAATAGGAGAATTAGTGATTTTTAGTTTTTATATAGCTCATATGAGGAAAAAACTTCATTTCGGCCCCCGGCCCCCAGGAAGTGATAATTTAAATATTTTTTCTCCCGTTACCATCGCGGGATTGTACTCAACAACTTCCCAAAGTTTCAGGCTTCTGCCTACTCGGGAAACAGGAGAATTGGTGATTTTCAAATTGTATTTAGGCCATATAAGGAAAAAAAACGTTTTTGGGCCCCCGGCCCCCATGAGTGTTAATTTAAAAATTCTTTTACGCCAATTTTCGTCGCGAGAGGCTACTCAACAACTTCCCAAAGTTTCATGCTTCTACCTACGCGGTAAATCCGAGAATTAGTGATGAGTCTGTTTTAATATAAGAAGACACTACATTTGGGCCCCCGGCCCCCATTAAGTGATAATTTAAATATTGGTTTTACCTGTTACCATCGTGGAAGTGTACTTAACAACTAACCCAAGTTTCATGCTTCTACCTACACGGGAAATAGGAGAATTTGTGATTTTTAGTTTTTGTATAGCTCATATAAGGAATAAACTTCATTTGGGCCCCCGGCCCCCAGGAAGTGATAATTTAATTTTTTTTCTCCCGTTGCTATCGCTGGTTTTTACTCAACAACTTCCCAAAGTTTCATGCTTTTGCCTACTCGAGAAATGAGAAAATTAGTGATTTCATATTTTATATAGTCCATATAAGGAAAAAAAGCGTTTTTGGGCCCCGGGCCCCCAACAGTGTGAATTCTAAAATTCTTATTCGCCAATTATCGTTGAGAGAGTGTACTCAGCAAGTTCCCAAAGTTTCATGCTAATACCTACACGGGAAGTTGGAGAATTGGTGATGAGTCAGTTTTTTATATATAAGAAAAAAACTACATTTGGGCCCCCGGACCCCATTAAGTGTTATTTTAAATATTTTTTTCGCTTGTTACCATCACGGAAGTGTGCTTATCAACTACCTAGGTTTCATGCTTCTACCTACACGGAAAATAGGAGAATTAGTGATTTTTAGTTTTTATATAGCTCATATAAGGAAAAAACTTCATTTGGGCCCCCGGTCCCCAGGAAGTGATAATTTAAATATTTTTTCTTCCGTTACCATCGCGAAAGTGTACTCAACAACTTCCCAAAGTTTCACGCTTCTGCCTACTCGGGAAATAGGAGAATTGGTGATTTTCAAATTTTATATAGGCCATATAAGGAAAAAAAACGTTTTTGGGCCCCCGGCCCCCATGAGTGTTATTTTAAAAATTCTTTTACTCCAATTTTCGTCGCGAGAGGCTACTCGACAACTTCCCAAAGTTTCATGCTTCTACCTACACGGGAAGTTGGAGAATTAGTGATGAATCAGTCAGTCAGTGAGTGAGTGAGTCAGTGAGGGCTTTGCCTTTTATTAGTATAGATTATATTTCAATTAAATTCTAGGTTTCGCCTATGTATTTCATTTTACTTCCATTGTTTAATTTTTGTCTTATATTATTGGGTGCGTAAAAGAGCTAATTTCACCAATTTCAAGTTAATATGATTATAATTCTAAATTAAAATGTTAACACTTGCATAATTTTGCATCAATATAAACTGTTTTGTAAAAAATATATTTCAAACAATAAGAATAAATGTAAATTTTAATACGTGAGCTTAATATGTGTTTTGATTGATGTCTATCTAAGCAAAGTCTCATCTAAATATACAATTCACAAAAGCGAGTATGTGCAAATAAGCATGTCGAATAACCCGCACTGGGGTTGACCAATATTTTTATGGTTTGGCAAGCGGAGGTGGTGGAGAGAAGGGCAACAATGGTTCTTTCGTTCACCTGCGTTGTTCCTTTTTGATTCGTAGTGTATGGGTTATCACGGCCACCTTACACGAGGAAGATAGTGGGTGAAAGCCCTAGCAAAAGTATATTTTTAAAAAAAAATTAAATTGTGTGTTTTTGCCAGTTCTTTTTCCCCTTTTTTGAGAACATGGCTCATCCTCGCTAGGGTCGGCCAATCACAGTGTATGGTTGGAAAAGCTAGGGTAATGAAGTGTGGTTGGAAGGTAGATAACCGCAGTGGGATTGTCTTGAGACCAACAATGCGTCGGTGATTCCCCCCAACGATGTTCACTCGCGTTTTTTTTTATTTCTTCGTGCTGTAGCTTGTGCCCGTTATTTCACAATTTTTTTGCACTATTTATGAGCAAGTCTTCGGCGTACGCTATGCCGCGGAGCGTATCTAGTTTTAAATACATTACCTATTTCAAAAATATTTGTGTCTTGGCTTGTCCTCTTTATGGCATCTGTAATATCTGATGTGATGTTTGGATACATGACAACATAAAAGACATGCGATCCAAAGCCTAGTGTTGCTGAAGAGACAGTGTAAGTGCATTCTGTTCTAAGGAATCCTTCGGTGCTTGATGGCTCGTAGTGATAGGTTAATGATCCATTTGTAGCGTTTACTGTCCCTGTGGACTTTGGATAATGTGTATTTTAATTGAAAAATTCATTAGTAGTTTGAGTTTTACTGGTAATAATAAATCTTTAGTTAGAAGAATATGCATGATTGATGTTAAATGCAATCTATGGTAAGTTTTTAGTCAGTCTTAGTTTTAAATTATAATCTTTTTAAAATAGAAATACAATTTATTTAAGTATACATTGTTATGATTCTCTTTACTTTATTAAAAAAAAATCCATTATGTTTACCCTGCAAAATTTAAAAAATAGGATTGCATTGCTGACTGTTTAAATAAACATTCATTAAGTTCAAGGATTTCGACCTTCAATTTTCTTCTATTCATTGTTTCAGTTAAAATAGTTGTTTTTTTTAAAAATGAAATTAATATAAAAGATTATTCATACAAAGATTTTCGGGGAAAATGTACCTTGTTTCGTTGTGATATTTTTGGAATCGTTTAACTAGTACAGAGAACCGCCAAGTATTGTTGGAAATTAAACCGAACTGAGCTGGTCATAAAAATGTAGATGAGGCGTAGAGATAAAATTGTTATTTGATTGTCTTTCTTTACAAAAGAAAGGTTTCACACAGTTATGTTAACAAATTTGAAAAAAAAATGCAATAAATGTGTGTTCTTTTACTTAAGAAATTAAACAAGAATTACATTTTTTGTGACAGCTAAAATAAAGAAGAAAAAGCAGCGTACATTTGTTTTCATGATAAAAACACACAGAGCATCTGGAAAAACTTTTTCAGTGTAGCATCGTACATAGATATTGATGTCATCACGCAATGTTACATTAGAACAAATCGGGCTACTTGGGGGAGCTGAAAAATGACAATGATGTTATGAGTAAAATTAATTAACAGCAAAGATATATGTTCTACCTATTTTTCCTCTGGATAAGAATAAACTTGAAATGTTGTATTATCATAGTATATTTTGCTAATAAGTGGTAATTTCAGAGAATAGATTTTAATAATATAGCGCAAGAGTGGAATTATATTTGTTTTCACATTGCATTCAAACATTTTCAAATTCAAAAATAAATTGTTATTGCTTGCCAACAATACATTTGCCGACTCTATGTCTGAAATGTAGTGTAATTTTTAATGACATTACCTTAATATAAGTACATCACTACGCATATAATTGACTGCAGCCAATAGTTACAGCATTAAATTATGATATGCTGTGGCCAGTTAAGAAAAGCATTATTAATCTAAATTACTAAACCGAATATAAATCCTATAAATAGTATTTGATGAAACAGCCTTATTTGCAGTCTTCGGAAAGACCAATCAATGTGATATTGGCATTTACGGTAAGGCCAAATTTAGTCTTGAAAATTATTTTTAACTTAAAAATGCTTTTAAAAAGTGTTAGTGTTGAGTAGCAGCCACTATCACATAGTACGCGTATTATTCCAATAAATGCATGTCAAATAAATACATATTATGCACACTACCTTCCTTAGCTAAAACAAACACAATTTTAAAATATAATTGAACCAGAGTGTAAAAATGTACTCCATATTATTTAGTAATATTACGTGAAATATATTTTTAGTAATGAAAATGAAAATATGTGATTGTAGCTTTTTTGCAAAATGACTAACACAGTTTTCTATCGTCTTGATGAGCTACGAATATTCGGCTCACGTGCAACTATGGAAACAAATTGCCATAAGTACATTAGCCCGCACCTAGGAACATGCTTAGCATTTTTGTATTGTGTGATGATATGATGGTAAACTACGGCAGCCTATTCTGTGGGTGACTAGTCTTTGCTAAATGTATAAACAATGCCCTTTTCAAAATTTAAATAAGTATTTAAATAACAATTATCTTTTTAGAAAATAAAATATAACAAAACTGGAACACTTCTCTATATTAGAAAAAAAATCAACTATCTGTTTAACTTACTGAAAACGTTTAGATTATACAGCGACCTCAAAAACGGCCATCCACTAAAACTAACGTAGCAGTACCAAGTTGTTTGGTGATGCGATATCATAACTGATTTTATACTGAGCACTGACACGTAGCCTGAAGAATTTGATGTTAGGATCACATCGTAATTATCTGAAGAGTTTTTAAAGGGTGGGTCACATGCTTCCTGGATTGGGTGCATTCAGTTATGGTTCCAAAATTACTTATCCACGTCAAAGAATCGATTTTTTGTAATTTTACAGTGCATTCAAGAGAATAAGATTGTCCTACAAGCACCCAATCCGCATCAGAAAGGACTGTAAAGAAATGTAATGGTAAATAGTAATGAATTACAAATATTATATATATATATATATATATTTATATATTTATATATATATTTAAGTTTATATATACATATATACATATATATATATATATGTGTGTGTGTGTTTATTTATTTATGAGGGTGTATGTCTTTGTGTATGTTAATGTGCATTCCTACTTTTTCCTATATCATGTGTCGTTGTTTGTTTTTGTTTTTCCTTTCATTTTATTTTACATGAATATTTTAAAATGTTTTATGATATAATATTTTTTATAGAATTTAAATATATGTAAGTACCTACTTTATGTTATTGTACTAATGAATGCATTAGCCAAAACGTCTATTGTCGTTTTAGTTTAAATAAAGCTCAAATTTATTGTTTTAGTTGCACAATTTGTTTGAATATTTTGTATTTCAAAAAAATTAAAAGATTTGAATTTTTGTTTATTTATTTTAAAAAGGCACATGTTTCTTTTTTTAAAAAAAACATAATGCAACATAATATATTATTTTCAGATTCAGTGTTTGTTTTTTGTACCAAAAAAATGCAAAAGGAATGTTGTTATTTCATTTAATATACTCAGTGTTTAATTATCATAAATACCAGCACAGACAATGGTTAAAATGATCTGTTTGAGTATATATATTGATGCCATTTTAATAGTTTTCACTTTTCACCACTGCAATGAGAAAAACATAGGCGGTTATCGAATTGTATAAGATATATTATTATCATAATTATTGTTCATGAGTATTAACATAACCTTAGAAAATCTATTTTGAAACAATGCCGAAACCTGTGTCTTATTCATTGTATTTATCACAAATGCTCCTCTACACATATCTTCATTGCGTTCTACGCTTATCCATGGTGTATGTCTGGTCAACAATTAGTGACATTTATAAATTATGGTCTTACTCTAAGGAAGTAAGTACAAATTGTTTGACATGTGCTATGAACGACTGCCACTCCCTTATGTAATCACCATTTATTCTTTATAATAAAAATAGGATTAAATTCTATGATGTATTCATTAATATCGAATTATAGTAATATTATTTTTAAGAAATGTCATTTATGTAACAAATGAGATTATTTTCTGATCATTATACAAATATTGTATTGCATTTATAATTTTTTAAAAAAAATTGTTAAATAACGCCAACACTCACCCATACTCAAATAATAAAACCTTTGTAGTCCCAACCATGACGGATAACACACTACACACAACATAAACTATGAGTTTTCTGTTTGATGTGGTGAATCTAATCTCTTATAGAACATCACCCATGTAGATTTATGACTCTAACAGCACAAAGCGCGGGTTCTTCAGCAGTTCTAAAGAGCATAACATGAATTTTTGAAGGGCAATGCGATAAATAGTACGCTACTTCTGATAACCGAAGGTATTTTTTAGCACTAAACTTTAATACGTAAACTTTGTAAATCCTATTCTGTAGAACCGGCTTCCCCCGGTTGTTATAAAATTAAAAATATAATGTAGGTAGTGCATACATTATAAGTAATTTTGTTTAAAAAGTCAAAGCACTAAATTGCGGTCCAGTTCTTTTCTTCTCTAAGGTTTACTTGTTAGATCCATTTCCATGTTGCAGAATGAAGGTCTTTAACAAATATTGTTTCAGTTCATAAACACACAAAACGCTTTTAATGTTATTCTACGCATTTTTTTTTGTTTGAAATATAACTTGACTAGTCGCCCCGCGCCGCAGACTTGCTCATGGATAGTGCAAAAAAAGTGGAGAAATAACGGACACAAACTACAGAACGAAGAAATCAAAACAACGCGAGTGAACGTCGGTTGGGATGGAGGGGGGGGGGAAGGGGAACTGCAAACACATTGTTGGTTTCGAGACATTTGCAGGTGAGATTCGGTACACCCCTAACTTCTATGAAGTCAGCTTTAAAACGATAACCGGTTTAAAATCGGAGTTATATATTCGATAATCGGTTTACCACAACAAACAAACAAAAACAACAACATGCAATTAAAAACCCTAAATATATGACTAACCCTCGCTACGGTCAGACAATAACAGTTTATGTTTAAGGGATGGTAGTATTAATTGGGAGGCGGGTAAAAGCAACCTCAGTGTTCTTGTCTTCACGTTTACTCACTATTTTTTATTTACTTGGTGTGCTTTTTGTGTATGTAGTCTTACCAGTGGGGCCTCAACCGTTCTTTGCACTGTCTATGATGAGCAAGTCTGCGGCGTATGCTATGCAATAAAGGGGTAAAAGAACGGACACAAACAGATATTTTTAAACATAAAAAACAATTTATTCGCTGGGGCTGGAATCCAGGACCATGCCTGCATGAGGCGGACGTGATAACCAGTACACTACGAATCTCACGTTTTCTGTGAAGGAACAATGCAAGTGAAATGCAAGGACCGTTGTTGGTCACCCCTCCACTACCTTTGCTTTCCAACCGTTCTAGACGCCCCGCGGCGTAGCATACGCCGCAGACTTGCTCATAGATAGTGCAAGAAAAAAGGGGAGGAGGAGAACGGACACAAACAGTAGCATGAACAAATGGGAACAACGCGAGTGAACGTTGGGGGACCACCGAAGCATTTTTGGTAAGTATTTCGGACATCGCCACAATATATAAACAAATATTACAGCCACGAAGAAATGTTGGAGAGCAACAACTACGTCCATGAACGAAATATGCGACCAATAGAAACAGACAGGTATCTGGTGAAGGAATTGATATAACATTTAACTAAGCTTTTTTCCATGATATGCGAAGATGTGTTTATGTTTGCTAAGAAAGGGGGGAAAAGAACAGGCATTAGCATTTTTAAAAATTAAAAAAAAACATATGTTGCCGCTTGGGCTTGAACCTATATGTATTTCGTAGTGCATTTGTTATTACATCCGCATGTCAGGCGGATGTAATAACCAATGCACTACAAAATACATATACACTGTGCAGGAACATCGAAAGTGAATGTAAAAAAACATTGCTGGTCTCAAGACATGCCCCATCCCACCACTACCACTGCCAAACGTTAACTGTGTTTAGTTGACAGCATCGAGGGTAATTCGTCATGCTCGGTTGCACATACTTGCAGCTTGCCCGCATGGTCCCACCATGAAGAGCATTATATATATATAGATACCAGTGATGGTTAACCTATGGCACGCGTACGACAGTCGGCACGCAGAGCCTCATCAGCAGAAACGCGACTCAGATATTATTTCCTTATTGAAACCAACTAGGCCAAACCTCCATTTTCTTGTTTTACTGTATTTTTGGCACTTTGCTATTAAAAAGACTCAGATTGTTCGCCACCACTTGTACATACCTTAGAATAATACAATTTTCCAGAAATTTCAAAATTCAAACTCTTACAGTCCCCTCTTTTCGCAAACTTGTAAAAAAACGTATTCCTTTGAAATAAAAAAAAACATATAGAAGTATTTATTCTAAAGAAGAACAAAAGCTATAACTATTACTTATTTCTGTTTAAAGATGTGACAGTAGTAGACTGAAATGTAATATGGATAAGACTAAAAATGTTTCCACATTAAATTGGTTCAAACTAAACTCGATTATACAATTAAACTAATATGGGAGTACAAGATTACATTTTTGATTGGGTTTCAAGCCTTCGGGACATGAGGGATATGAAGTAGAAATCATTGTTTTTGGGGAACAACTAGAAATATTATTTTACGAGTTTTATAAAATACGCTAGCCCACCAAATTTTGATTATTGATAAAATCAGGCAGCTGAAACTGCGATGAACAAAAGACTAAAACGATCCCTTGTAGAAATTATTTCAATAAAGTTAAACATCTAGAAAAGCAGGTTTAGTTGAAACTTCCATTGACCGTATCTTAATCTAGCGAGAAAACGAGCACCCAGCATGCGGACATTACATACTGGCACCAGTCACATTAGTTCATCTGATGACTTCTTGCCCCAATCAGAAAGGTTTCGAGCCTGATCCTTCTTAGCCTGACGTCTGGATTTCTCAGCCTTATGTCTCTTTGCCTCACAGACTGCTGCGCCGTTCTGTATCACAATGCGCCAGTGCGGCTCGTACACTGGCTGCTGCCGAATAAGAGTCATGTCCAATGTCAAATGCTATTAAAGAGGTTTTAAGCATCTCCAGGTAGCGTTTTCATGAACCTCCTCGGGCTCTATGCCCATCAGTAATTTTGCCATAGAAAAGCCACTTGGGGAGCCGATTGTTCAGCATGCGCTTGACATGCCCCACCTAGCAAAGTGCTATATAAGGCTTGTGTAGATGCTGGGAAGCCCAGCCCTGGGTAATATTTCGGTGCCTTGAAGTTTTTCCTGCCATTTTATGTTGATGCTTTTCCTTAGGCTATTGGTGTCGAAATGGCTCAGCAACCTCGCATGGCGTTGGTATACGGTGCATGTTTCGTGTACCTATAGTAAACTAAACTCAAATAAAGAAACAAAGAAGGACAGTGGTTTCACGGGTCTTCATTAATTTGCAAGAATAAAGGAAACTATATAATGTATTATTAAATACGTTCCAATTTAAAAAAATAATAACTTTTAATTGAGACAATAATCTTCATGTCATTAACTTAGACAAGCTTAGGGACTTATCAATAACAAACAAATAATTGTATTTGTTACTAATGATGTCATAAATTTCTATTTTTGGATTTAATCAAAATTAACGATTAATTAATCGTTAATTTTTCAAAAGTTAACGATTAAATTTTAATTAATCGATAATTGCCCTAATAATAATGCATAAAAAATTGTCAAGATTGGCATTAGGACGAGAACAAAGTTGTCGTGAAATGTCAGTGAAAGAAAACCACCAATGTGCAACCGCTGGCTCAGATTATCTACGAAAAAAGAAAATGTAAAGATGAATTCACTGTACACAGTTTATAGACCTGATTAATCAAAAGCATCTTCTAGTTTACTTTCAAATAACATACATTGTTTGGTATCTCTGGTACCATTCATCATTAAATCAAAATTTCTTTTTTAAACTAAGGAGCAAATAATTATACGTTTTTGTACAAACAATTATCCCTACGTCGTATAGCTAAAAATGTTTCATTCACTAATATGTTTTGATACATTCTTGCAAATAAAATAATATGTTTTTCTAAAATAAAAATAAAAATAACCATATAGAAAATAAAAGTAGCTATATTTCTACTCTCTGAGTAAATTTTGAAATTTCCTGCAAATCTGATAATTTCAAATAATCGAATCAATAAATAGGACAATTAAAATCAACTAAAATGTAATTATGTGTAGAGCAACATAGTAAATGAACTCTTTATTTGCTTAATACTTTTATCAATAGCAATGTAATCCACCTGAACTGTACATTGATTTATTTATAACGTCCGATATCTATATATATAGGCCGCATTTGTTGTCTGTCTGTTCCCTAATAACTCAAGATCCAGACAACCAAATAACGTGAAATTTGGTACACGTACACAAAATTATACCGGAAAGGTTATTAAACAGGTTTCGTTCCATATATATAAGATACTGGGGCCCGGGGGCCCAAAATGTAGTTTTTCCCTATATGAGCTATATAAAATAAACATTATTGAAAATTAAGACGTAAAATAATGACGCAAATTAATAAACATTTTGGTGTCGAGATTAACAAGAAGGCGATTATCGCCATAAAATATTTTTTTTTGTTGTTGTTGCTTTGTTGTTGTTGCTTTTGTTGTTGTTGTAGTTGTTGTTTTGTTGTTGTTGCTTTGTTGTTGTTGCTGTTGTTGTTGTAGTTGTTGTTTTGTTGTTGTTTTGTTGTAGTTTTGTTGTTGATGTTTTTGTTGTCGTTTTGTTTTTGTTGTTGTTGCTGTTGTTGTTTTTGTTGTTGTTGCTGTTGTTGTTGCTGTTGCTGTTGTTGCTTTTGTGTTGTTTTTGCTGTTGTTGTTGTTGTCCACATCCCTTGCCCTGCAACGACAATGTCCTTCATGTTGTTGTTGCTTTGTTGTTGTTGCTGTTGTATTTGTTGTTTTGTTGTTGTTGCTTTGTTGTTGTTGCTGTTGTTGTTGTAGTTGTTTTGTTGTTGTTTTGTTGTTGATTTTGTTGTTTTTGTTGTTGCTTTGTTTTTGTTGTTTTTGTTGCTGTTGCTGTTTCTGTTGTTGTTTTTGTCGTTGTTGCTGTTGTTGTTGCTGTTGTTGTTGCTGTTGTTGTTAAACCCGGGAAAAGCCGGGTACTTGCCCCTAGTTTAAAATAAAACAGAGACATTATTTTGTCATCACTATCCTTAAAATCCGACAAAATAAAAGCATCTGCAAATATGAAACATCAAATCTGTTAAACCTGTTAGCTAAAATATGGAAATATCATGTATAGGGAAAGGTAACGGCACGATCAATTACAGCGTACACCAATAAATGTTTAAAACTGAAATTAACTAATACTGCTTTGCATATTTATGAGCACATTTCAATACATAAGCATTATTGTGGCAGATAAAGATATCATCATATTGAAAGTAAGATTTCGTTACCTATAATTAATAACTATTTTTTTAATGTATAATCGACAATAAACATTAAAATAAAGAGTGAAAATGTATTGAAGGGAGATAAGCTAATGAATTTATCAATTGCATTTCTTTCTCTTCCTTGAAAATAATTTATTTGAAAAATAATGTATAGATTGTAGTTAACTTTTAAAAATTAATCGCGGTGAAATAAGCCTTAGGCTGATAGAATAAGGTATATAAGATAGTAATTTATTATAATTATTTTTGTTGAGTAAATACAGAAAAACATTGCAAACATTTTTCCATTGAGAGGGGAAAAATGTTTACTTTACTTAAAAGTAAAAATGAAAAATACAACTGCATGGCTTTCAGTAAAATACATTTCTGTAATATTCTTAATTTTTTTTAAAAACATAATTCTTTTGACTTTCTATCTTACGCGTGCGTCTGTAACTGTTGTAAACAAACCATACAATGAAACAACTTAAAATTTGCCATAACTATTTGGTTTAATATATTTTTAAATACTAATAATAGTACTCGGTTACTGTTTCTTAATTTTCATGCGAATATTTTTAAATTTCAATTTTAAACAAATTCTTTTTAAAGAAAATATAATATTAAAATGGAAAGATAAATATCAACAGTTTAAAATGTGACATAAATATTTAACATTTCGTTTTCGATAACAACTAAGGGAAACAGATAATACAAAGGCATTTAATTTGTATATTTTATATTATTTCCCTTTGGCCATGTTCAATTATCTTTTCTGATTTTCTCTTACAGCTATATTTGGCCCTGTGCCACTTAGCAAAATGTAAACATCCTCTTTGTCTGAAGTATGTGCTATACCGGGGGGATCCCCCTTTTCGTTTACTATACAGTACTACCTTACGGCGCAAGCTGCCATGATCTTAAGTGGTCTTATCAAAATCCTGTTCTTTAAAAAAAATCAATAATAAGCGTGCCATAAAAAACACTTATGCTTGTTCTTTATTTATTTTTATTGTTATCATAAAGAAAGCATAATTATAATAGTGCTGTGTTTCCATTTATTGAGTCAGTCTTAATTAAGGAAAATACCACTTGCATTAATATAGGCCATAGGCTTATGCATATTTGGTAATGTTCACGAGACATAAATATATTCCTGTAGTGATGTCGTAACAAGAATAGATTTCAGTTGATAAACACTTGTATTTTTGATGCAAATGATTGGTCTTTGTTGTGGTTTTGTTCTTTAAAATATTATTTATTTAATATTTCTCTGTTTGCATAAATTTCGTTGAATACACATCGAATAAGTCGAAATATAAAATATTAAATTGCATACTTATTCATTTCCGTTAGTTAAAACTCTATTTAAAAAGTGTATGTTTAGTAATCAATACTGTGTTCCTCTGACATGGCTTGTCAAAGGAAAATAAATATTAATGATTTAAAACAAACATTAGAGACATTTGTTTATGTTACTGAGCAATACATGTAGCAACAACCCATTCTGTGTAATTGACTGAATTAAACAATTTGCAGTGATGCGATATAAAGGCAGTACATGATTTACTTGTGTGTGTAACTAGGTCAGATGAACATAAATAGCTATGACATGTAAAAGCTTGCCAGGGACTCGACCTTCTCTTAAGAAGGCAGACTGCTTGGTCATATATCGACTACTTGTGTGTTAGGTCTGCTAACACAGCTGGTGTGCTCTGTTCCATTCTAATTTTAACATGAAAGCCAGGCAGTAGCGATAAGATCACGTGAGCCCGGGAAGTAAAACATGTTGGCCTTTAAGTAACACACCAAGAAGGAAGTATTTGCGTCAAACCATATCTTGTCACGTTTTTATTGTTTGATTTGGTGGCCAGTTAATAATATTTTTTAGACGTCCAAAGAATTGTTAATATTTTTAGACGTCCAAAGAAACTACACAACACCTTGTCTTCTATGCCGGTCTCTTGGAAACGTTCAAAGGCCACAGCTATGAGGGTTCCACGCATTACTCAGCCGCCTTTATTTCCCTAACTAAGGTTAGGTGCCCATTCGGAGCAGGGTGGACTCAGGAACGCCCTAGGATTTGAATCCGTGGCAATCGGTACGTCAGCCGAGCGTGCATGCCTCTCGACCACCATGCCCCTTTTTTGTGTGCATTGTTCTTTGTTTAACAATTAAGATTAAAGATTAAGTTAAACTTGATAATAAGTTATATTTTTGAAATTTTCTTGATTCTTGGAAATTTATTTATCAAATTTAAAAATAACGTATAGCATTACAATTGGAATTAATATCATGATGCAGCAAGGTGTTATATATAAATGTACATTTTATTGTAAGTTATTAAATATGTTGTATACTTGCATATATAACACAATTTACATCGCTAAAACTGTTAATTTATTTATTAAACACATCGTTTTAACATGAAAAAGAATCAGAATTTTAAAAAAGTTTCTCAATTAATAATAAACCCTAGAGTAAAAGTAAATAAGCAATTATTAAATTGTTCTTGAATATATTGTATAAAAATTGTTATTTCCCTTTAACCACACTTTTGAGTTGAATGAAGTTTGGAGACACGCCTCCTTGGTGCTCTCCCCTCCAATACACACAAAGTAACTACATTTGTACACAAATTCTACATCAAAAAAAATTAGGACTGGTACCGTTTTAAAAAAATGGTACGATTAATCGGGAAAAAACTAATCGAGTAATCGATTAATTTCGATTAATTTTAACTTTATAACGCGTATATAGATCCAGTTACGTCACGATTCATTGTTTCTCGAAATCGGTTAAGTCGCAGTAATTCTATGGTCCTCAAATATTTTGACGTAACACAGCAAATTCATTCTGCTATGTAAGAAATAAGGAATAAAAACCCTTTTTGTTTACGTATGTACGTCTTAATAAATAATAATAATAATAATACGAGGGAATTATGTAAGTATAAAAAATATAAATTAATAATAAATCGGAAAATTAATATTAAAAATATTTTTAAAATTTTAATTGAATTTTAATCGATCAAATTAATTTAATCAATTAAAATTCTAACGATTAATTAATTGATTAATAGTAAATTTCCACAGTCCTAAAAATGCATTTATTTTGATATGATATCTACATTTATTGTTGTTGTTTTTTTCTTATTGTGTGATTATGTTAAGTATTTAAATGGGATAAAACTGCAATATATAAGGAATCTATGTGGTTTGATTCTAATGACTTACTACACATTAATCTGATTGCCATAAAACGTTGGAATGTTGTTGAATACGCCCCCAGAAAGGATACTGGCAACACACTTTGTAAAATACCACTCATTGTGGCTAGGAGTCAAACATTTTCTGATTCCCCTTTATACGCTTGATAAACATTATTTTAAACATTAGCTACATGTTAAATTGATGGATATTGATAAAAAAATTGGTACATAAAAAAAATGACTCCTCGGTCAATTTTATTGGGAATTAAACACCTAAAATGACTTCCTTCATTATTTTTTTTTAAATTAATCGTTTAAGACTTTTTCCCCTTAGATTTTATGGGATCTTGACACATATTGACACATATTTTATCCGAATTCAGATTGATATTTAAATGGGTTTTCAATTTGATATCTTGCACCTACTGGGCCTGAGGAGCAATTCTTTAATAAAATCTATAATAATAATAATAATTGATAATTTATATAGCGCTGTATCCCTGCAAGGAACCGGGCTCGCAGCGCTTTACATGGAGATCATAACATACATATAATAATTATATAATCATTCATACCATAATAACAACAAAAAGGACAATACATTACACATACGCTACGTCAATCATTAAAAGAAATGTTGTTTCATTAATTTTGTAAATACATTTTGAAAAGATGCGTCTTAAGTGTAGTCTTGAAGGACTTGGTAGTTGGAATACTACTGATGTGTAATGGTAGAGAATTCCATTGTTTGGCTGAACAAAAGAGGAAAGAATTACCTTTCGCCAAAATGTTTAGTTCGCGTCTTAGGAACACAGAGAATACATGTGTCTTCAGAAGAGCGTAGCTGACGACTGGGTGAGTAGACCGACAGAAGTTCCTTAAGATAGGAAGGAGATGAGTCAGAAAAAAAGTTGTGACAGAGAACAGCCAGTTTGTAATTGATTCGAGCTTGTATAGGTAGCCAATGATTTGAGTAAAGTAGCGGAGTAATATGGTCATGTTTTTTTTTGCCTTAAGAACTAGTCTGGCAGCTGAATTTTGAACTTTCTGTATTTTTTCAATGCATTGTTTTGGTGAACCTGACAGAAGAGAATTGCAATAATCAATACGAGCTAGAACAAGAGCACAGACAATAGTTTTTTTTGCACTAACTGTTAAGTAAGGACGTAATGAGCTGATCTGACGAATTGCGGTGTAGGCAGAGCGACAGATGTGATTGATGAAGTTGTTGGTAGACATGTTGTCAGAAATAATGTAGCCAAGATTCCTAGTCGATGTTTTGAACAGTATATCAGAACTAGCCACCTGAATAGAATTAGGAAGAGAAAAAGTACTGCGTGATTTATTGTTGCGAAATAGGAGTGCTTCTGCCTTATTGTCATTCAGCTTGAGCTTGCTGAAAGTCATCCAAGACTATACCTCACCAATGCACTCCTGCATCAATTGGACAGTGGAGTCAATATCAGAGGGATCAGTGTGAGTGTATAGCTGAGTATCATCTGCAAATATTGGCTTTTAATTGAATGCTTTTCGAGCAGTAGAAGTAGTGGCCTTGTATATATTACGAAAAGTACCGGACCTAAAACGGAGCCTTGAGGTACACCATAAACCAAGTCAGCTTTGTGAGAGATACAGCCATTTAATGACACCACCTGTGATCTGTTAGGTAAGTATGATTGAAACCAAGCCAGAACTGAGCCAGAAATCACAAAAATAATTTTGCAGTTTTTTTAGCAACGTTTGATGGTCGACGGTGTCAAAGGCTGCACTAAGATCTAAGATGACCAATTTAGAGATTTTCACAATGTCCAGTGTGAGTAGGAGGTCATTTGTTACCTGGTATCTGTGCTGTGAGAAGGTCTGCAGACCGGCTGATTAGGACTTAGAAGAGTGTTGTCTTTAAGATAAGCAAAAAGTTGTTTTAAGACAAGTTTTTCTATGACCTTCAATTTAAATGAAATATCAGACACAGATCGATAGTTGTTTAAATTTTTGTGTTCTAACCATTGTTCTTTAGCAATGGTTTTATTACAGCAGTTTTACATAAGGTGGGAAAAGAACCAGATGTTAGACTCTCATTTACTCTATTGGTTTTTGATGGGAGTAAGTGATCTAGTGACTCAACCAATAGTGGAGTGGGGATGGGATTACGAGCGCAGGACGTTGGCTTAGATTTTAGAATAACAGCTTTGACCTCATTTTCCGTACCAGGCTAGAAAATTTCAAAGTTTGCCTTCACAGCAAAAGAAGGAGATAAATTATAAGGTGGTAACATTGTCCTGTCAAGCTCAGCCCCAATTTCGGCAATTTTTTTTTGTAAAAAAATTATAAATATATCTGGTCTTGATGCAATGGATATACAGCGGGAGGGATCACAGCTTTGCCACTCCCTCTGAGGTTATTACATACATTAAATAGTTGCCTACTAGTACTACCTGTGAGTATTTTATTACTATAGTACGAGGTTTTTGCTTGATGTACGATGTTAGTCACACGTCGCTTGGCGGTAGAATAAATTTGCTTTATGTACGACAATTCTTTTCTTTAACCACGTCTTTTCAGCTACACGGCGATCTTTCTTGGCGCGTCGAAGTTCAACCCTTATTGTTGAATACCAGGGAGCTTTCCGTGTTGACTTGACATTGTGGCAGTTGACAGGGGCATGTCTATCCAACACAGTGTGTAGTGCACCATTCATATTATCCAAAGTAAGGCAGACGTCAGGGGACACGACCACACTTAGATCTTGCTGGAATGCATCGTGGTTCATGCCACGCAGATTGCGAAGGTCCTGAAATTTTGCGGGAGGAGGGGGGGGGCAATCACACTAGGTTCACAAATAACACAGAAGTGATCCGAGGACAGCTCTTTTTTTACAGTTGCAGATTGGACAATGTTATCGTCAGTTTTGTTCAATACCCAGTATTCTATTCATCTGATCAATAAATTAATTTGGAACGTTTTTGAACTAACTTCAACAAAAGTGTGTGTGTTTTCTTTTTATGACCACTAAAATGTAGCTGTTTTACTATATTTCAAAATATTTTTTCTGTTATGGCATACTAAACCATTCATCCAATGGCCATGAACCTTTGGGAAGTTGATAGATATATTCCCGCAGAAGCCACATGGAAAATACTATTTTTAAAAAAGAACACAATAAATTGTCAGCAGAGGCCCAAATGTTTTAAATTCTTTAATAAGCTATAGAAACAGTATTTGAAACCGTTATCTACTGTTATGAGATAACTGGATCTTGACAAAACTTGTTACAAATTTATGTAATTCCAATATTTATATACTCCGGGACATTGAACACTTAATGCACATTCATTCGGAGCCATGGGACCCAAAAGTTATTTCGTAAGGTTATCGAAATTATGCCCAAACTGAGTAGGTTGTCACTTAGAGTCGTTTAATCTTTCTATTATGCTATATAAATATGATTTTAAACTTTGGCTACAAGCATCATTAATCCGATCATCTTACAAATTTGCAAAATTGTATGGCTTAATTTTTATTTTTAAATACCACTCATTGGTTTAATTCATTGAAGAAATATTAGAAACGTTTAAGGTGAGATAGGCCTTAGCCACCCCAGACGAGTTTAACTGGTTGGTGGGAATGTCAAAAGAAATTGAATCGTTAAATGATATGAAGCATTTTAATTGATAACTTTAGACATTCTAAATAAAAACAACCCGTAAAAAACCAAGTTTTTGACTATAAATCCTTTATGTACGAGAAGTAATTAAAAGAATGTTCATTATAATACGCAGCGCCAGACCATCCAGAAATACAAAATTGCAGTTGTGTCGTAAAACGTGTTTAATATAATGCGCACCGATCAGGAATATGTTTATAAAAAGAGCTGTCAATAAAATACGCACCTTATTGCGCGACAGAAAGGTTGTTCAATATAATACGCACCGCGACGCTCTATCTCATAAAATAGCATGATACATAGGAATAAATAAAATAATCTAAAAAATCAATAATTTAATTACGGTACATGCGATCGATCTGAAATTTTGATACGTTGTTTTTATCATCGGTACGAAACTGCCTGCAAAATTTCAGCTCGCTATCTTGCGAGCAAGTGGGTTAAAAATCGATCAAAAGTTTTGGCGACAAGCAAGCAAGCAAGCAAGGTCCACCGCAGACACCACGAGTTAATATAAAGGATTTAAAAATTACGATGAATAAGGGACTGTTAGATCAAGGTAAATATTAAACGACTTAACGAAATCAAGAGCGAGTTTTTTTAATTGCACAGGTTTGCTCACAGAGACATGGATTGTACTATAAAGTGATATTTACTTCAATTTTAGACTTGCGTATTTTTACTCATGAGTTTCTAAAAATGGCAAAATTTATCTACAGCTGCGACAGCAATCAATTGATAACAGCAATTAATAAACAATTAAAACATCGACTTCCTTTGAAGAAGAACGAATCCTTTTCCAGATGATTCATTTGTGTTTTGTGGTAGATGATTTTCAGCAGAAATGACAACTTTAACACATCATCATCATCATCATTTGTCCTTTGAGTTCCTTGTGGAACATATGGCCTCTGTCAAAGCTCGCCACTCTACACGGTCCCTTGCCAGTCGCTTCAATTCTTCCCAGCTCTTCCCAGTCCTTCCAGCCTCGTCCAACATGCTCCGTCTCCATGTACGCTTGGGTCTTCCTCGTTGTCGTTTTCCCTGGGGGTTCCAATCTAAGGCCTGCCTAGCCCTGCTGTTATCTTTCCTGAGGGTGTGTCCAATCCATCTCCACTTCCTTTCCATGATTTGTTGTTCTACTGTTCTTTGTCCACACCTCTCCCACAGCTTGGAGTTTTCGACCTTATCGAACCATTTTATTTTCAGAATATTTCTGAGGCATCTGTTAACAAAGGTCTGGAGTCTATTTTTTGTTGTCTCTGTCGTCCGCCATGTTTCGGATCCATAGAGTAGGACCGTTTTAACATTGGTGTTAAAGATCCTTACTTTTGTTTTGACAGAGATGTGTGTAGATCTCCAGACCTGTTTCAGATTGGCAAAAGCCTGTCGCGCCAAATTTATTCTTCGTTCGATGTCCTCATCTGTTCCCCCTGATACACTGACCACACTCCCAAGGTATACAAAGTTGTTTACTTGCTCCAGGTTGCGGTTTTCTACTTGTATGACTCCATCTTGTAGGAAGTTTATTTTCAAAAATTTTGTTTTTTGAATGTTTATATTGAGTCCTACTCTTTTCCCAGTCTCGCTCAAGGCTGTGATTTTGTCTTGCATGTCTTGAAGTCTGTGGGACAGAATGGTCAAGTCATCCGCAAACTCCAAATCTTCTAGTTTTTGCATGAGGTACCACTGGATTCCTTTTCCTGAGCTTGCATAAGCTTCTTTTGTGACCCAGTCTAACACAAGAAGGAACAGATGATATAATCAAACGTCTTTGTATCATTTGTCACTATTGTTACAATAAGTATTTGTTTCAAAATATTTATTTTTAAAAAACGTTTTTAAATGCTGTACCCTAAGAAAGCTCATAAAGGACAAGTTGTTTTTAT
Organism: Ampullaceana balthica; assembly: GCA_944989445.1. NCBI lineage: Eukaryota > Metazoa > Mollusca > Gastropoda > Lymnaeidae > Ampullaceana > Ampullaceana balthica. Next base: position 37,271 of record CALYLW010002132.1, on the reverse strand, counting down.
TCCAGTTAATTTAGTCTTATGCAATATATTGATGTATGATATATTTTATGATCAGAACTGTGGTTAGTAGAAAATCTGAGCCAAGTATTAATTGTTTTATTGATTGTCTTATTTAGTTAGAATTTTCCTGCATTTAAATACAAGTTTCTATGCATACAGAAAATACGGGGACATCTTTACCTCAATGGTTTAGTTGACCAGAGTCTTTGCACAATAACATATATTGTTTTGTTTTTTATAAGACTCTGAAGTTCAAAAGACTCATTCATACTTTTATTCATCGTGATGTCTTACCCATGATGTGGGTGTACTCAAATATACGCAATACAAATATCTTTATTTCATAAAAATATTATGTGGTTCATAGAATTGAATACATGAACAATTATGAAAAATGTTTTAAATAAAAGCTGAAACTCAGCTACATATTACTTTTAAAGTCAATATTAATTTAAACCAGGAAGAAAGATGCTTGTCAGTCTCGGTGTGAATCAATATACGAGAAAAACTTGTTGCCTGAACCTAGAATCGAGTTGACTAGATCTGTCTCATGGGGTAATTTTAAGAATATCAACATTGTATGATTACGCTTAATCTTGATAATCATATACAAATGATATATCGTTTTAATAAATAAAAGAAATATAAACAATTACAAAATGACAATAAACTATAGAAGAAAAATAATATTTTAAACAAAAAAACCTATCTAAAATTATAAAGATATTTTTTTATTATTCTATAAAAAGGGTCCATGGTAAAGATTAACCGCTGAACATTTGTGACAACTATGCAACGTTTTCGAGTATATTATTAAGAGAAAGGATTTTAAAGATTGATTTTCTCAAATTTTGCCCGCCTCCTTTCTTCTGGTGCGACTCCTTTTAAATGATTACGCCTCTGAAAAACTGTTTTGTTCCATTTTGTTATGTGAATATTTAGTGTTATTTGACCAGCTTCCCTGTTACATAAGGAAATGTGTACGTATTTTATTTTATGACACATTTTGATTAAATATTTACTCAGCTTTAATATAATGTTATTTAAAAAGAATGTTAAACAATTTATTTTTAGTAAATTAATTCTGTAAACTTGATTATTATTTAAAAAAGAAGTAATTAATTGAAAATATTAGCTAGAGTTAAATATAATAAAATAGCTGGAATTTATCTTTGCTATGTTTTTTTGTCACGAAATATATAAGATTCTATTTTAAAAAGAATTAAAGTAATCGAAAGTAATATTAATAAGTAATCGATTATTTGTATCGAGTATTTTGCATTCGAAGATATCTTCTATGCGTAAAATTTACTTTTGTGTAGGCCTTTTTGGTATATGTTCTACACATCGCTTTAGCTTGAGACAGTAAATTATAGCGAAGCAATATTTGAATGAAATGGTTTTAAATATTTAAGATCAACGCATGTTAGCAATCAGGTATGCATACTCATTTATCTTAAATGTACTTTTCAAGTCAAACATTTATCCGTCTTAATTTTTTTTAATTCTTTTTTTAAACCCTCAGATGATAGTTATTGCTTATTTTTAATTGAGAAAAAAATGATTTGGTATTATTTTATTATAAAACGTTTTTATTAAGCCTGCTGAAATTAACGATTAATTTCTCGATTAATGGTTAAAAAATTTTAACGATTAAAATTTGTTTAACGATTAATCGACCCACCACTTATAAATGTACTGGAAGTCCAAAATCAAAAATATTTTGGCCGCTAAATATAAACTAATTTCCGGACGATTACACGAACATTTTTGTATTAAACTATTCAAATAGGTGATTGTTCAAAATGTTGATAAAGGTTGTTTCCATTGAGATAAATTGTTTGCCTGCCATGCAATGTTCCCTCTAAGTCTAAGCTCATTGTTTCGTTTGCAAAGTTTTTAAAAAAAACTAGTTTGCAAAGTTGCACAACGTCCATTTTTGTGTGCAAAATTTTACAGAATTTTCTGCGGGGTAATTCTAAACTCCTGCGTGACGTCTGTCAAATATCTACGCAGCGGCACTGCTTAAAGGGAACATTGCTACCATAGTTCTTACACTTCGATTACATATCACCTGTAAACCAACATCCACTTCCCCCACTACAGTATCATAAACTTCAGCTGATACAATCTAAAGCTATGTAAACGATTGTTCAGCTCCGCTGCTTATATTGTCAATAAGACCCGCTCATCACTTGTACCAAGTAATGTCAATACACTTGTCTGTTTGCGTTGTTGATAAAGACGGCATATAAAGAAGACATCCCAGTGTTATTTCGATTTTCGACAATTACGTTTAATAAATTTTACTTTTGACACCATAAATTTCAATTTCGGATTTAATCGAAATTAACGATTAATTATTCGATAATTTATCAAAATTTAACGATTAAATTTAAATTAATCGATAACAGCCCTAGTTTTTATAAATGCTTCAGATTGCGTATTTTTACATATTTGTCTGTACTTAAAATTATATTTGTTTTGTAATTTTATTAATGTCAAACAAAACAAATGAATGCACTTTATTTTTGTTTAAATAAAATGTTATGATCAGAATTGAAAACATTAGTGGATGTGTTTTTAAAAAAAATAAAATACAATGTGCGTGTTAAAGAAACATATGTTTTTTCATTTCAGTAATGGTTATTTATGTTTCAAATATTTTTTTGATAGAATGCAGCGACAATGGTTTCTTTACAACGTTTTGTCGTCATGCCATTCATCAGTATAGTAATATAATTTTTACTGCTCAATTTTAGTAAAGGTAAGATTTATTTTAAATCAACAACGTAACGAAGCAAGAGTAGTAATGCACAACGCACATCCAGTGCTGTTAACTCCTGGGAAATTGCCCAAATGGTGGGAATTTTTTTTAAAAGCCAAATTAGGCAAATTTATAGAAATGGGAATTTATGAGGATTTGGCCTTAAATATGGGAATATTGGAGATTGATTCGCCAACAGAATTTAATGCATTTGGGATTATTTTTAGTCTAATTTGGGAATTTTCTTTACTCCTGCCTGGGAAAATTTGGCACCTTGAGTTAACAGCACTGCGCACATCACAATAATAAAACATCCAATTTTCTATGTTAAATAATAGGTGTTTCAAGAAGATCTGTTTTATTTTAAAATGCCATAAGATTATTGACAAGGTTTTAATCTGATCTGTTAGACTCGCTCACAATCTAAGCACAGTCCAGTAGTTAATCGTTAATGTTAAGAACTATCAGTGACTTGAACAAGCATTTATTGTGTCAGTTTTGACGCTTGAACATTTAACAATTTTGAGTCTTTTACCTTCTGTTCCCTGAAATAATATTACTGATTCATAACTATGTAGAAATGTGTAAAGAAAGAAGTATGTTACCCTTAGTGAGATCGGGAAACCCTTAAAACAAAAATTGGATGAAGAGGAATGAAAATCATGATCATGTATTCCCCCCATCACCACAACTGAAAATAAAAGAAGAAGAGGAAGGCTCATGATGAAAAATAATCATAAACATTTCTTAAAACTTACTGTACCTAGCAAGAAAAAGGGAATCAAAATTTTTACACCAGCATATATATATATATATATATATATATATATATACATATATGTAATTTGTTGAGAGACTTACTCGAGGGGTTAATTTGTAAATCTTCCGTATGTTTCCTGCGAAAATGTGTGTAGTAAATGTTCACGATACCAGTAACAATTCACCGGCAAAGAGATCCACCACTGACCTTAATATCACTGTCTCTGTTATTCCCTGATTAAATTCAGATTGTTTTAAATTGTTTTAGTCTAGATAGCTTAATCATTTTTTAGTATTTTCTTTTCATTTTTTTATGATGGATAACTATCTTAAAATAAAGAACTTTAAATAAACAACAAAACCAAACGTTGTTAAACAAATTACATTACTTGCTGATTCTATTGTGGTGCCGATTGTGAATTAATTAAGCTTCCTGCATTTCCGTTTATTTTTTCATCTTTTATTATATACATATTTAATTGCTAATAACAAATCGTCCTCATATAGTGAACATCAGATCAGTGATAATATTTGAGTGATTTCAAATTCCCTATTGCCTCTTGCTAAGTGACTAAAGTTTGTACTCAGCATTTTTTTAAATTTAAAAGAATAAAGAATTTGAGGTGGGGACAAGTTGGGGTTTAGAGAGAGGACGGATAATGATCCTCAAATTATGGTAAGAAACATCAACATACATACGGTTAAAGTCAGGTCGAGAGTTATTTCGTGGTGTTTACAATAATAAATGTAGCAAAGATTTGGAGTTTAAACCTAAATTTTGAATGCATGTTATTATTATTTTGTTATTATTATTCTATATTTTTTTCAACAAGATGGGAATTTTAGGTAATTTGACATTTCAGAGCGCATTTTAAAGAATGATTAAAAATTCGTGCATTGCCATGGTGTTATTTTCCCCATCACTTTACTGGGAAAACGCATGTGAGCACTAGTAGATGTATGACTTGAATATGTTATTATTGTGTATGTTTCAGCAAAAAACAATGCTATTATTTGTGCTTTTACTTTGGAGTATTGATTACACGAAATTAGGTTAAATTTATTCACATACAACAAAATGAGTTGAATCAATGATGGATATTCGTTTTAGTCTCTTAGAGGATGGATACTTATTTGTACTCTTCAGGCTTTAATTTTAATAGAGTTATATTGCTCATATATTTCGACTTTATTTTAGTGGACACTTTTTGCTTTTGAATTACACAAGTGCAGTTTAGAACTTGATTTTGGATATGTCTTTGTCCACGATAAAGTTTTAATACTTTTTAAAATTGAGATGTATATTTTATTAGGGAACCTACTATTGAGTGAAAAAAACTTAAGCAAAGTATAATAGTAAACATTGGAAAAATCAGTATATGTAATTTTTCTTTACATAAGTATTACATTGAGCAAAATAATTTGTCGTCGTTTATTCAACAGGTACGTACTGTCAGCCTTTGATTCTAGATCCGAATGCCACTGAACGTGTCTCTGCTTGCTCAAGTGGTTTAAGAGCTGGAATTGATCATTTTAAATTCAGGGGAATAGTTAATGGGACAGATGAAAGACTGCCAAGTTTCATTATTTTTCAAATCAAGAACTCATCTACAAATGATTTCCAACTGGTAAGTAAAGTGACTTTCATTAAAAAACTTTGCTATAAAGTTACTAAAATCATTTTGTTATTGTTTGAACTCTGCCTTTAATACGAGTAGATTAAGAGATTTAGAGTTTTACTACTGTAACATTATGTATAAAATAAGAATTCAGAGAAAGCAATTTAGCCTTTGTGTTTCATAAAATTCGAACTACCAGTTAAAATTTTAAAACATGGTTCATATTTGTTTTTTCCATTTAAAATGTGTTTTATATATGGTCTATTAAAACGCAAACTTCTCTTAAGCGACCATGGATCTCTATAAAACATGCGTTTTTTAGTCCCTGTAAGATTTATATAAACTTAAATTTGAAAAAGTTTGCACTAATTTATATAAAAATCGTATATGGTATTAGCTGAGTCATCATAGAATATGTTTTATAAAATCATATGCATAATAACTAAAACTGTTTTCCAAACTTAGTTCTAGATATACATACACACACACACGCAAATATATATATATATATATATATATATATATATATATATATAATATTTAACACAGAAGTACTTTTTTTCAAAATGTGCGTTTCTGGTTATAACATTTTACAATATGCTTCTTTTAATAGTTTTTTTTTGTTCTTTGTAACTTTTTAAGAATTCCTATACCTCTTAAAAAAACTTTAAATGTAATTTTATTTCATTACTTTCTACTTTGGTCAGATATCTTCGCGTCATTAGAAACCTGTGAAAAATCATTGTCTGAACTGTGCCACTGTTCTGCACAAAATGGAAGCATATATGAAGTAGTTATGATAAGAACAGCAGATCTTAAAATCGGTAAAGACAAAGACATATTTCGGATGTTCTGGTTCTATCATCCACTTTGTAATTATTTTAGCAATGAACTCCAAGTACCCTTTACAATATATGGTAAAAATTACATGGACTCTTAACTATTTTTTTTTGTTGCACTCTTGATGTTTTCATTAATAGTCACATATTTATAACTATTACTTTTAAAGAATATATTGACAAACATTTCGAAACTTACACTGTTCGTGTCAAAACTTTTGAGGAAGTACTTGTTGTCTCCATATCACTCATTTTAAATACTGAATAAGTATAACATCTTTATACTTTGTTAGTTTTTCAAGAAAATATATTTCTGTAATTTAATTTAATTAATCTTCATTTCTATTACTTTTTTTTAAGCGCTCCTTCTAAACAGAATATAAGTGTGTTCTACCCTTATCGTTTTTGTCTTGTATTACATTTTATTAGAAGTTGAAATGTTACACCGGTAAATTACTAGAACACATAATGTATAGTAAAATAGTTAGCCACCTAGACAAATATAATGCCTTATGCCCACATCAACACGGCTTTAGAAAAAACAGATCATGTGAAACACAAGTAATAGGTTTAATAGATGAATTATCAAAAGGCTTAGACAATAATGATCAAATAGACACAGTATTACTTGACTTCTCAAAAGCATTTGACAAAGTTCACCACCTTAGTTTACTTAAAAAACTTAACTACTTTGGAATCTCAGGTCCCTTACATCACTGGATCTAAGACTTCCTTTTGGGCAGGGAGCAAACTGTAATAATTAATGGATCTAAATCTGCACCAATAAAGGTTAACTCAGGAGTTCCACAAGGAACTGTGCTAGGTCCCTTACTCTTTTTAATTTATATAAATGATTTACCCAAAAACATCTCAACAGGTACAAAAGTTCGGTTATTTGCTGATGATTGTATAATCTATAGAACAATTAAATCAGAACAAGATAGCACAATTTTACAAAAAGACTTAGACGAATTGATAAAATGGGAAACTAACTGGAGTATGTCTTTCCACCCAGAAAAGTGTCAACTGTTAAGAGTAACAAAGAAAAATAAACAAATACATTCAAAATATTACATTCATGGAAAAAGAACTGACCCAAACTAAAGATACAAAATACTTAGGAGTCTTAATAAATGAGAAACTATCATGGAATCCCCATGTCAATGAAGTTATTAAAAAATCAAACAAAACCTTAGGCTTTATAAACAGAAACTTTAACAAATGTAATAGAGATATAAAACTAAAATGCTACCTCACTTTGGTGAGACCTGTACTAGAATATGCATCTTCTGTATGGGTACCCATCCACCAAAGAAAACATTGATAAACTAGAACAAATTCAAAAAAGAGCTGCCAGATTCATTACTGGAGAATATTCAAAACTGACAAGAATAACACCATTAGTTAAATCATTAAACCTTGAAACACTAGAGGATAGAAGAACCAAGAGCAAAGTAGTAATCATACATAAAGAAATTAATTTCTAATTTAGAAATACAAGACAAAGATAACTTAATACAACCCTCAGATAGACATAAGGATAAAAACACCTTTCTTATTCCGTATGCAAGAACAAACACATACAGGTTTTCCATCTTCCCGTCCGGAATTCGGGCGTGGAATGGGTTGCCTGAGAATCCAGGAAAACCAACACTTTATCAACATTTAAATCTCTAATAAAAATGCAGGACCAGTGGCGTAGCTAGGGGGGCGGTTGGGGCGGTCCGCCCCGGGCGGCACTCATTAAGGGGGTGGCATTCGTGGGCATTTGGAAAGTACAACCATATCCAACATTTTTCTTTTGAAGGGGGAAAACCAAGGTGAAACAAAAATGTTTGTAATTTCGAGTCTTAATTAACGAATTCGCACAACATTTTTTTAATTACATTGTGAATATTATAACTAACGCAAAACCGTTCAAAAATTGTTAATCGCTCAAAAAAGGTATCCATTTGTTTGGAAAACTAAGCGGTATAAGTCGCAGATGACTCTTTTATAAGAAAAGTACGCAAAAACACATCACCGCTGGGCCCAATAATATGTGCTATTAATATCGCCACGACAGTTGTACGTGGAATTTTGACATTCGCAGAATAATGCGCGAACACGTACCTAAAGGCAGTCTGGTTCAAATATTGTGTTTAACTTGCAGTAGTATTTTATATTACTGTTTTAGTTTTTAAAAATTATTGTAAGGTAAGTTATTAAAATTTTAATTTATTTTGTTTTTATTGCATTTAAGTAGCACACATAATTTGTGTTTTTCATTATTATAGTTATTCATTAAACATGTTACGCCTATCCAATTAAAGTAATGTGTAAATAATTTGAATTCGTCTATTTATGGAAAATTATTAAGATTTATGACTATAATATGTAAATATTCAAATTTCCCTGATAATAAAGACCACAATAGGCGTAATAATTTCGAAAAAGACTTACTTTAAAATTTCAATCGTCTTGGAAAAATTGACATCTGAAGAAGTAACTAGGAAAACGAGATCAGATGCTGAAATTTTACTCAATTCAATTTAATCTTTTTTTCTTTTCTAAGTTATCTCAATTTATGGGAATCCGTCATTTTTTAAATTAATGCAAAGTCATTGCATGGAACAAAGAGATGTGCTAATACAAAATGCTGTTATATCAGCCAAACAATTTGTGAAGAGATGGAAATAATATCAACTGAACGCCGAGTTCGAAGGAGAAAAAAATATGAGTAGGGAAAATTCAGAAGACGTGGTTTTATTTTTAGAACAAGAAGTACAACGAGAAATGTTTTTATACATGGATGGAATTATGAAAGAAAATAAAAGAACGCTTTGATGAGTTGCATGTCCTTACAAGAAAATATTCGTAATACCATGTAACCTACTAAATGAAGCATCTGAACATCAAATAAATTACTCTATTGACATTGATAAAGAACAGTTCAAGATGGAAAGAAAAAAGGATCCAGGTTTTTATGGCTGTACTGTACCTACACTACAAGAAAAGGCATTATGTTAGAAAACCGGGGCAAAAGCCCCCCTTGATCTATTAAAATTTATTCAACAGTATAGATTGGAGACTTCTGTACCCAACATTGTAATTTTGCTATGAATTTTTTTCAAATATTGCTATCAGTGTCGCTAGTTATGAAAGGAGTTTCTCAAAACTGAAGTGGATAAAAATTATCTACGTTCCACAATGAGCGATTAAACTTGATTAAAGTAAACAAAATCTTGCAATACTGTCCATAGTCCATAGAACAAGATATCACAGAAAATGTTAATTTTGATAGCATAATACACGGTATTTCTATTATGAAAATAAGGAAAGTAAATGTATAAATATGATTACATTCTAATGTTTACACTTTCTTTGTAAAAAAAATCATTTATTTATAAATACAAAATAAAAGAATAAAGATTGGTAATGTTTTTTTAGTGTGTAATTTTGGAATATGTTTTGTCTCATTGGGGGGGGGGAGAGGGGGGGGGGACCTGCGACCTCAGTAACTTTCTTGTGGTCTTTAAAAAAAGTATATTGTATTTTTTAAATTTGTATTTATAGGTATTTAATCGTATGCAGCCTCGTTTATTACTGCTTACATAAATATGGCATGCAATGGTAAACATGTTCCCCACCTTTACTTCGTTACAATTACAATTGTTTATTCATGTTTCTTAATTTATAAAAACCATAACATAATCGACTAACTGGCCGTCCACAAATGACGTCACGCAATTTTGGCTCATTTTTCACCCCTTCCCCCCTGGTTACACGTCGTCACAAAAGCTTATACCCCTTCTTCAATAAGACGTCACCAAGCTTTGACCCCCTCCCCCCATAAAAGCCGTATTTTCTGTTTGAAAATGAGCATGTTTCAAATTTTAAAAAAAGGCATTTAAGTATGTTTTTAGTGTAACGCTGCTTTCTAATATCGTAACACGCGTTTCATATAAACTTAAACGTCATTAAATAAAGTGTCAGTAATGAAATATTTAATTGCTACGTATATTGGAAAAAATAGGATGTCCACCGCGGCTTCTCTCCATCATTGAGTACTTCCACACCAAAATGCAAAGCACAGTGTTCTTCGATGCGCCACCTCAGAACACTTCCCAGTTTGTAGCGGAGTCAAACAGGGCTGTGTACTGGCTCCAACACTCTTCGGTATCTTTTTCTCGATGCTACTGCGTCATGCTTTCAAGGAATGCTTCGAGGGTGTAAACATCCATACCAGGATGGATGGAAATCTATACAACATCAGCCGTCTCCAGGCGAAGAGAAAAGTGGAAAAGGTTTTATTAGAGAGTTCCTCTTCGCTGATGACGCAGCCCTTACCTCACATTCAGAGAGAGGTCTCCAACTTTTGGTCGATAAGTTCTCAGAAGCATGCAAGGATTTCGGTCTAACGATAAGCCTCAAAAAGATCAACATAATGAGACAAGGAACAGACTGCCTCCCAGCAATCTCCATTGAGGGAAACACCTTGGATGTCGTCGAGGATTTTACCTACCTTGGCAGTAACATCACAAGCACACTCTCCCTGGAAAATGAAATTGAAACCGGAATCGGCAAGGCTGCATCATTAATGGCTAGGCTGAATCAAAGAGTGTGGAACAATGCACAGCTCACTGATAGGACGAAAATCACTGTGTACCAGGCCTGCGTGCTCAGCACACTCCTCTATGGCAGCGAGTGCTGGACGACCTATGCCAAACAAACAAAGCAACTCAACAGCTTCCACTTACGATGCTTGCGCAGGATTCTGCACATCAAGTGGCAGGACAAGATCACGAATGTCGAGGTACTCAGAAGGAGTCATATGCTGAGCATGCACTCAATCCTGAGCGAGAGGTGCCTGCGGTGGTTGGGACATGTCCGCTGGATGAGCTCGGAGCGCATTCCAAGAGCCTTGCTTTACGGCGAGCTGGCAACTGGTATGCGGAAGAGAGGACGCCCCTGCTTAGGCTACAAGGATGTCTGCAAGAAAGACATGAATCTGGCGCAGATTGACCATAAAACGTGGGAGACCATTGCCGAGGAGCGCACCTCCTGGCGGGCAAAAGTGCGCGAGGACATCCTAGTCGCGGAAGCTTCCCTTGCAGCCAGGAGCGATGAGAAAAGGGCAAGGAGAAAGAGGAGGTGGGGTGGAGGGGCAGGAGGAAACGCCATCATCCCTTGAGGATGGACAGATGCCATAGAAATGAAATATGTATTTAAAGTTGCGCTTTTTGACGTGACGTCGCATTTCTTAAAACCCCCCTCGTCACAAATGTGTAACTCCCCCCCCCTGGTGCGTGACGTCATTTATAGACGGCCCCTAAAAAGGGCGGCAAATTGGAGACCGCCCCGGGCCGCAAAAGGTCTAGCTACGCCACTGTGCAGGACTAAACACAAACCATAGATAAACTTAGGACGCAATAATCTTCTGTATAGAAGGAGCGTCTGTAAACAGATAAGATAAGATAAGTTACAGTGTGTTGTTTTTCCGCGGTAGATCAAGCAACACATTCCCACGCCCGATAACCAGATAGAAATAAATCGCTTTTTAAAATGTTTCTTTTAGTATATGGATAAGAAACGTGTTTTAATCCTTTGTTTTTTGAAGGTTGTTTTTGATTACAATGACCACATCATTAATATTGGTGTTCCACAATATTTTCTCAGTATTATTACGCATTATAATTTGTTATCTTAATTTAAACTTTTGAGGTTTTGAAATTAATAATAAAGTTTCCATTTTTTATTTATTGTTGTTTTGCTTTGATATTCTTAACTGTTGACAGTTTTCTAAATGGACATTCATACTCAAAGTTGTTTCTCATTTATATAATTCGTCTGGGCTTTTTTGAAAATGTTTTATATTTTTACTGATTTAAATTTTCAACAGTTTATTATTTTTGTCTTGGTGATTAACTGTTCAACTTGACATTATGCATTCTAATACATTTATTGCTAATGGTAGTAAATTTTTAAAAAAAATAATCAATTACCAGGGTCAACTTCATATGTAATATTTAAAACAGGTGGGGGTGGGGTCACATTAGCTAGTTTCCAATCTTGCAGCAAGTAACCATGTTTTAGAGTGGTTTAAAAGTACTTCATTGCTATTTTTACAGTTCTTTTCAGTTTTCTAAAACTGGTAAATCGTCTGCAAATGTGGCCTACTTATTTTTCAGCTGTAAGCATTTATGTATGCCTCTTTCATCTAGAGCTAAATATACCCTTCACTTTATTTATGTTTATGAAGAAATCCGCATCTTATTAGACTGAAAACACTGACGCAAAGTACCTGTTGAGGAGGCTAGTTTCGCTATTATTGGCTTTATTATTTGAGTCTTATAGTAGGGGTACTCCTGTGGGTTCCATGTTTTTAGTCTTAACAAAATACAGTAATTTTTTTTTGTTGTCTTTAAAAATGTCTGCTAACTTTTTGCGTTTAAGTGTTTAATTTTAACTTTCATTTGTGTCTTCTTTTTCCTTCAGTAGCTTGAAATTGTTTGAATGAACTATCTAAGTCTTTTTTATATAATCTAGTATTTAACAAGCTTTTGTTGATTATATATATATCGTATATTCCCTTTAAAAAGGTTGACCAATGTAGTGTTTTACAAAGAAAAAATGATTCATTCTATCTAAACTTTGCCATGCATTCCTGGATTATGAAATGTGTATGTGTTGCTAATATTAATGAGTAACGTCATTAGTTACATTACCACACAATATAAAATCTACGAGCAAAGTAGAGAATGAAATTATAACTTTGAAAATCATTGCAACAACAATGTAATACGACATTCTAATATACTTAAGGTTTAAAAACACTTTTCCATTGTTCCTATTTTATTCTCTAGTACGGTATTCAGGTATCGGTATGATTTGAATGTTAAAAAAAAATAAAACTGAAACCAACACGTCATCGATGTTTAACTCTTTAACAAATATGCACGATAAGACAAAAGTCATTGAGTAACCTATGACGCTGTTAACATCTATTTAGAAATAGCGTTACTGAAATTACTTATTTAAAGGTAATATTTTGTATATGATTAATTTTAAAAAATAGATCTGAATGCTGTGACAACAAGCCTTACAATCAATGATGCGCCTATGACGTGTCCATCAACAGTTACACAAGGATCAGTTATTAAATTCCAATGTCTCAACTCTCCTAGTCCTTGTGAAGTAACCATCGATATAGACAACACAGTCCAAGTGAAAAGTGAAAGCACTGCTGTATACACAGTGGACAGCTCCCTAGCGCCTTCTTCCACACACAATTTTACACTTTCTTATTCTGTTTGTGGAGGCGATGAGAATTCAACCACTTGTTAAGTCACGATAGGTATATACATCATTTAACATTTAATATTAGATTCTTGTGCCTCATATATAGCATCCGTCCGTCTTCAACGGACGATAGCTTTCTCTTCTTATCCTCTGCCTCCACATTTCTCCTGGCTCTTTTGTTGTCAATCTCAGCTGTGAGGCCTGCTTCAATGTCACTCAGAACATAGGATGGAAATGCCTTATCTTCTGTATGATATTTTTTAAAACATGTATTTTCATATTGCTCAGAATACTGATTAGATAATAAAACCAATCACTTTGTCTTTGTAACTTTTAAAATAGTTTTCTTGATGATCTTATCTCATATCATCTCTTTTACTCATTGTATTTAGCTTGTCTTCATTTTACACATTCCTCTATACCTAACAAATAATTTTAAATTAACAGTTTATTTAACATATTAACATGTTTTTTAATTGTTCTTACGTCGTTTTAAAAATTCGACATTCTATAAAACAATATAATTACATTCCATTAAATGATCATGAAATAAAATAATTTTCTTATTTTTTTTATTTTTTTTTCGGAAGTTTTTACAAGGAAAACAAAAGTTTAGTCATGAAACGTTACATGTTGTTCAGTGTTATAATAGTATCTGCGTGGCTAGCTTCTCCTATTAGAAATATACTTTATTCTATTTCTGTTTTCTCTCTATTTAACAAAACGTTATATAAAACTGAACCCTTTATACGTTTTTAAAAAATAATTAACGTGTGTGTCTTTATATCAAAATGGTCAATAATATATTTTTAATAACGCAACTCTTAGAAATTAAAATCAAAATAATCAACATAAATATTGTCATATATATAATTAATATCAAACTAGTTAACTATATTGCAAAGTTAGCAATTATTAAAAGGTATCTGACTTTTTTTTTAAATTCATTTTAACTAGATTGCTAATTTTAGTTCATAGAATATATGCTTCCGAAATTAAGCGAAAATACTTGAAAATTGTATAAGAAAAGTTTCTAATGAGAAGCAGGATGCCTGTTATACGCCTAATTATTTCCATGAAAATTATCTCATAAGTGCAAGCTCCAGAAAAAGCTTAACTAATGAAACAGCTTTAATATATTGTTTATGTGTTAAATTACGAAACTATTGTATTACTGTCAATAATACGTCCTCTAGCTCAAGCCAGGAGAGTTGAAGTCCAGGTGTCAATAATTAAAGTCATTGTTGGTGTTTGTTTCTTTGTATTGTAGTCATAATTGTACGATATAAAGGTTTGATAAAACTGCTACCGTTTGAAAATTTAAAACAATTAAATGTGTTGATATTATATTGTAATTAAATTAAATATAAATTTAAACCAAAAAAAAGTTTGAAAATAAAATACTAGAATGCTTTCAAGTATTAACATTATAAGTACCCAGCTGGAGAGAGAGAGAGAGAGAGAGAGAGAGAGAGAGAGAGAGAGAGAGAGAGATAAGAAAGAGAAAGTTATTAAGAAAAAAAATTGTCACTAGATATGTAATGCTATATTTGAAGCGGTCTATTATTTTTATTCAATTTAAATTTTTAGGGGCGGTAAACATTTACAAATTTCAATCAAAACTTGGTCTTGTCACAACTTTCAAAATATGTATACGTAGCTAAAAATAAATTATGAGTTCGCCAAATAAAATAGTGCGTGACGCAATTTTGACGCAGTTTTCCATAGTTATATCACAAATTTTGATCAAAATGTGTATGGAAAAGTGTAAATGTTTACCGCCTTTTAGGCATTTCACAAAAAAGGATAAACGGAGAGCAAGTACGACGCATTTAGAGTCTATGATTTATTATGAATGTTAAAATCATAAATTCTATGAAAAACTTATAATGTTGAGATACGGTTGTTCTTATTACATCTGCGTCCTCGAGAACGGTTAATCAAAGAGTTTAACGATCTTCTTAATGTTTATGATTGAAGTAGTAATTTTTAGCTTATAGTCATGACATGCATGTAAGCTATTTAAATTTTCATAATATTATTAAAATTGCTAATTAAAATTAAGCGTACGTGTATTTTGCTACTGTTATTTTTATATATCGATGCACTGAAGTTGTTTTAAGAAGTATTAAGATTGATACATCAAAACATCTGTATTCTTACTATTATACTCATCTATTTGCTACATTTTGTTGAATTTTTTCGAAAGTACCGTCAGGTCTTCACACCTCTCTACCGCATACTGTTTCATAAGTGTACTCACTAAAATTGTGTCATAATTGTATTTTTAAAAATCTACATTTAAAGAATCTAAAAAGATAAAAAATCAATCAATTCCTTAAATCTAGTTAAAATACGACATACTTATGGATATGAAACAAATTTTATTCAAAATTTTTAAAATATGTCATACAGAATCAAATTCTTTTAAGTTAAAATATTCTCGAATGAATTGAAATATATTTTATTATAAAAATATGAGCATAAAAAGAGTTTAAAACATATTTATATGTATTATAACAAATGTACAGCTCAAATGTATGTTTCACCGCTCTTGAAAACTAACATCATGTTTACATCACACAATGAAACCATTGATTCAACATTGTGTCACTCCATAGGTTACCAAACTTACTAATTCAATTTGTTACCAACGCATGTTAAACATACGTGCATCTATCTGTGACCAACCTAAAGAACTCTGTTTACTTTAATGGTTTCGGCGACATAAACCCCAGCCATAGGCCTACTGCAGAATTTATTTTAACCACGTTTTTATTAACTCACTTTCCTTCCTGTTTGTTGGTTTGTCTGTCCACAATTTTTCAAATCTGCAAACATAAAATTAAATCACTTCTGATAGTTCTAGAGATCTCAAAATTTTACCACAGATAGATCTTGGATGACAATGCATTGTATCAAAATGTCAGATCGATCTAATGTACTGTTATTAAATTATTGAACTTTTTAGTTTATCTATATATACGCATACGTATCCGTCTGCCCATGTTTACATTACATTCACGTGCGGAGTTCACACCAACGCCGACCACATCAACCATGTTTAACATCAAGGGGAGATCAGTCATTTCCAGTGTGTAAATGTTTGTTGGGCAATGCGTATTATATTTGAACATAATCAATACTTCAAAACTCATCATAGCATGCACTCAGACTAAAAATAATAAAATACATAGAAGTAAAAAAATATATTTAAAAAACCACGTTTTTATAAGCGGACTAAAAAGAAGAAAATAATTTAAAACTTATAATTTCAAGTACTTTCATTTAATATCACTAAAACGTGGGGCGGGTGCTTCAAATTCCCATTCTAATTTAGAAATACAACACAAAGATAGGTGTTTGGTATAAAAATTAAAGAATACAAAGTCACTCCTTCAGTTACTTTTGAATTCACTTATATTATTAGTTATTGAAAGTTACTAATGAATTCATGGAATCATCGATTTAAATAGCTAAACAGCTGTTCGTGGCTTCTTAAAGATCAAGGTTATGTTTACAGTTATTTCTTGGAATCCATTAGTAATAGCCCTTGTCACGTGGACACTTTGTGCTCAACATGCCTCGACCCAGATTTAAGGCGTGTAGCTGCTATGTGGGAAGTCAATCCGCCATCTTGAAAACTTATTGTATTATATACTTAATTGAATTACAAAAGTTTATTCACCACTGCTTACGAACTTGAATATTCACAAATACGATGGCTCACAATATTTCTTCCTAAATACATAATACTGGTCACTTTCAAAAACCTCGCTTTCTGGACTATATCAATAGTACCAACATGAATTTTGTTCTGACACCAATGTAAATGGTTTACTTTTATATGTGTTTTGTAGGCGTTGTCACAATACACCTTGCAATAAATCCTTGAAATACTATTGTCAACAAAATAACTTTAATATGCACATTATGTACAAAAGTATAACTTTGAGGTTTCACAACGTGGAGACATCAGCCACACAAACCGCCATTACTTTCTATCAACTGCTTTCGCGCCCTTCCTACCCATGTGACCTCTCTGTCACTCATCTCGTGATTATCACGTGACACCTGTTAACCCAATATGGTTACACCAGACATTGAAACTTTATATCACACAACATATGAACAAATCCGATGCCAACTTACGTTTAAAATACGCAGCAATAACATGTGTTTACTGCTGTATTGAATTTTTTTAAAACCCAAACAAGGGACACGTTTACTATAAAGGTTAGCCAGAAACAAATCCAAGTCAGGGAACTGCGTAAATTGTTTAATGGTTACGTCAGGCTTTAAATTTATCGTAGTCGCTATTTAAATATAGCTGTTCATACAAACAAAAAACACATAGTATTCTATTACGCACCTAGTTGACGGGGTACGCTTCAAGGCCTACATATTGAAATGCATGAATAAATTCTAAAAATAAAGAATGTTTATAAAAAATACAAAGAAAATAGCTATTCAACCACGTAATATATTTTCGGAAAACCCCAATTACATACAATCAATATGTCGAATGTAAAATTCTAACACTATTCAATAATTATACATGGTATGTTTTTTTTCCTATAATTATAATGTAATTATTAGTTGTTAATGTTTAATAAATATCAATAGTATCATTGCCAAAACTAGATAAATTAATATAGAAAATACTAGATGAATATAACAAATGATATTCTATGAAGAATTGTTATGTCAATGCGACCACTTAATTTACAGAACGGTAATGTAATAAATTATAACCCAACTAATCTTGGATTATTTTTTCCATTTATTTTTATTTTGTGCCCTTGAAATACATTGTTATGTTAACACTTTTTATATGCCATAATTGTATCAATTTCAATAATTACGTTTGAATTTTTTTTTAAATCATTTAAAAAAATATGCAACAACTTATCCACAAATAAACTAGAGATTTTGTGTCAGAGACTCTGAAGTAGGTATTTAATTTTATAAATTTACTTTCATGACTCGAAGTCTTAAGGGGATACTTTTATTTTTTGTGATTTATCAATCTGAGCCAGTAGATTTATAATTGAATGCAGAAGTAATGATATAGTTTTATTTATAATTTTACTTTTTATCAAAATCATCATTGTGTCCTTTAAACTTTATAATTGGGAAGTAATGAGGAGTTCAATTTAGAATATTAACCATGGGGAACAACTGTTACAAATTAAATCTACTAATATTTTTAATGTGCACAGATTGCTGTCATATCCCAGTAGTCTAAAAATAACAGCAACATAAATACAATGTAAAAAAAAACTAAAAAAAAATATAGTTGATTTGATTTTAAATGTATATTTTCTATTTAGGCTAATTTAAGCTACACTAGCGAAAAAAATTACTTGTATGCTTACTCATTTGAAGTTCACGTTATACATATATATTGTCATTTTTTTTTACGTATAACTAGGCTTTTAATGTACATACTATTGTGTGTGCTGAAGTAAAATGTATGAAATTTTCTAATACTTTTAATAATGTTATTTTTTTTATTAAATTGTCATACTTTACTAATCAAGACACAAATAACACATCTATACAAATACGTTTCATAATATTTATAAGAAAATAAATTATGGTGGAAAAAACATTAAAAGAAGAAATCATTTTAAAAATATAATCTTCGAGGAAAATAATCAGTATGAAATAAACTGATTTCAAGCCTATTTGAATTTGTATGCCACATGAAACGTAACATAAGTCGTTAACAGTTCTGTATATAGTAACTAGAACTATAGTTACTACCCTCAAAAAATTTATGACGTAGGTGAAAATATGCCAATAATTATTTGTTAAGTAGCCATGTTTATGCGACGAATTAAATTCGGTCTTCTGGTTATAATATTACTAAATTTTGTGCTGAGCTTACTCTTGAGAATAAAACTTTCAGTTAGTTAGAAAAATACTTATGAAAAATGTAATTATCTAATTCTGGGACGATTTTACTTAAGAGCACTAAGAAACTAAACAAAAAAAAATTAATAGGGTATTAATTTAATTTAAAATCCTGCGTACAAACATTTCTCATAAGTATAGATCCAACGTAGCAAATGATTGCATTCGAAATAAAACACATGTCTTTCATTCCCTGATACAACTTACAGGAAGAAAGTCTAATAAATCAATTTAAACAAAATAAAATATATCAAGACAATTTGGATAAATATTTTGTTCCCCATTGTCCACTTCACCATAACGGTCCTATTTACCGATGAATACTCATATCTAATACGTTTCTGTTTTAATAAGGGATTCAATTCTTTTATTATTTACGTTTTCCTATCAGACATTATTTTTTTTTAAAATTATATCATTATTCATATTTTTTCTATCTCTCCCCTCCCCACTTTTTTTTCTTCCAGTATGTGTTTCTTGAAACTAGATAATTTATTTGCCAAGTATATTTGAGATTGATCTATTCGCTTAAAAACATATGTGAAACTTAGATATACCTTTAAAGGGAAAAAATATTTGTATATCGTGGACAGAAAGGAGTAATCATATTTAGGACAACACGACTTAAACGTTCAAATGAGTTATCAGGTTTATGTTAACGGTGTTCGGTCTAGATATATCCATCAGGCCAATAGCTAATGATTAGATAGTATTAATTTAGCTAAATCAGCCCAATAGCCAATGATTAGATAGTATTAATTTAGCTAAATCAGTCCAATAGCCAATGATTAGATAGTATTAATTTAGCTAAATCAGCCCAATAGCCAATGATTAGATAGTATTAATTTAGCTAAATCAGTCCAAAAGCCAATGATTAGATAGTATTAATTTAGCTAAATCAGTCCAAAAGCCAATGATTAGATAGTATTAATTTACCTAAATCAGCCCAATAGCCAATGATTAGATAGTATTAATTTAGCTAAATCAGTCCAAAAGCCAATGATTAGATATTATTAATTTAGCTAAATCAGTCCAAAAGCCAATGATTAGATATTATTAATTTAGCTAAATCAGTCCAAAAGCCAATGATTAGATATTATTAATTTAGCTAAATCAGTCCAAAAGCCAATGATTAGATATTATTAATTCAGCAAATATAAAAGTAAACGATTTTACTCAATACTGCTTTTAGTTCAGTCGTGCTTAATTTTATTAAATAAATTAGAAATAACGAATCTGAATAAATAAAGAGAGGCCTTGGGCTTTTGTTAGTACACAAACGGGATACTAAATTAAGTGAATCAATAAATATATATATACTAGAAATATACCCCCTTGCGCAGCGGGAGTATACTGTCCTCTAAAGTTTTATTACGTAGTTGAAAATATACAAATGATTATTTGTTAAGTTTTTATGTTATGTGACGATTTAAGTTCGGCCTTAACGTTATAATATAACCATTTTTTCTGAGCTTACTCTTGAGAATGCAACTTTAAGTTGGTCAGAATTATACATATGCAAAATATAATTCTCCATTTTTGAGTCAAATATATAAAGAGTGCTATGAAAATAAACAAACAATTCAATAGAATATTAATTTAATTTAAAATACTGCCTAGAAACATGTCTCATTGCTTTAGATCCAACGTAGCAAGGGATTGCAATCAGAATAAAACACATGCTGATATAATTTGAAGGAAGAATGAAATAAAAATCCTTTAAAACCAAATTAAAATATATAAAGGCTACTTACATAAATATATTTTTGTCTGCCCCTTTCCACCAAAATGGTCCTATTTTCCGATATTTACAATATCTAATATGTTACTGTTTCACTAAGGTATGCAATTCTTCGTTTTTCCAGTTTTCCGATAAGACATTATTTTTTGTAAATTATATCACAACTCCACATTTTTTTCTACAACCCCTCCCCTTTTTTTCCTGTTTTTGTTTAAAGAAATTATATACATTTATTTTTAATAAGATTGATATAATCGCTTTAAAAAATATTTTTAAAAAAAATGATATTTGCATCATGGACAGAAAAAAGTTCAAGTCGATGTAAAAATTCAAAATATTTATCAGGTTCATGTGAACTAAGTTTGGTATAGTTATATCCATAAGTACGGTAACCAATCATTACATTGTATTAATTTAACTATTTATAGGATAAATCGATTTTAATTAATATTATTTTACTAACTTGGTGCTTAACATTATAATTAAATTGAAAAGCATACATCTTAAAATCTTCAGACTTTTATTCGTGTGGTAAATTGGACCATAAGTGAGACAGGCCCCAGTCTTTTATTAGTATAGAAAGGGGACACTAAATTAATTGAATGAAGAATAACAATAAAATATACATTAAAGAAATATCAAATCATGGGGGACGCGGTGGTCGAGTGGCAGCGCGCTCGACTAGCGTATCGATGGTCACGGGTTCGAATCCATGTGACGGCAATTATCTTCTGCATAGAAGGAGTGTCTGTATAGATAAGTAAGATAAGATATAAACTTTCAGAAATCTTATAAAAAATTTTTTTTTATATTTGACTTCTAATTTCTTTACTCATGGGCTATTTTCATTTACATTTTTTTTCCTCATCAAATTTACGCATATAATTTTAAGGGTAGTAAATAAATGTAACAGTTTTTATTGCAAATTTGACAATAACCGCCGTCACGTATATATTTACGACCCCACATCGTTAGACTATTTAAGGTAATGCAATATTTGTAACAGCAGCTATAAGATAAGGAACTCTATAAAAGGCAATAGCTGCTTATATCGAAGCGCCAATAAACTAAATTATAAATGTTGTAAATGTAATGAAGATTCCACAAGAATTTAAAGAATCTAACAGTCTAATTTTTTTATTTTAAAAAATATATTGCAATAAAACGGCGAAACGTTTTTAGTTAATGGAAATTAATTAAAAGCGGGACGCTTAAAAACGTTTTGTTATAAACAGCTGATCCAAAAAAATAATCCTAAATTTTTAACCTTTTTATAGGTGTTTTAATATGGAAAACAGGTATATACAGATTTTGTACATATTTGTCTATATATGATATAATTTATATTTACAGCTTTTATGAAATTGGTATAATTTCGAAACAATAATGCAATCATGTTTTAGATTAAGTTTACCCATGAATCATCATATTTTGTAAATTATATTTCAAAACCCTATAAAAGATTTTGTGTCTGAAAAATAAATTATCTACCAATTTATAAAAAAAAATATGCATCGGTCATATTGATCGGCAACAACGTCTAAAAATATATTTAAATGACTTTGATATTCCGGCTACAAAGGAATCATCATGACATGTTTAATTCACAGCAGACAATAGATAAGTGATTTTAGGTTCACTTGCATTTAGTTTAATATAATTATGGTAATAAGTCTGGTAGCCAGAGTTTAATTTGTAAATTTGTGTACCTTATGTAAATAAAAGATGAAATTATATGTCCTAGCCCTTTATATGGATATCAAGATCATTGTTGCACATCTTAATAGGTTAATTTAAAGAAATGAGCAAGTTAAATTATAATTTAATTTGGATAAATCTTGAATAGTGATTTATTGGTATAGATAATAAAATCATTTATCATTAGAAGATAAAGGATATATCAAACATATGAATATGAAACAAAATAGGTTTAATACAACCCCAGGAGTAGTATGCAGTTGAATGTGTATATATAGATAAAAAAAATAAATATACATTAAAAATAAATACTACGATTCAAATGTAAAAATTAAAAAAATGATAATAAAAACCACTTCTAATTTATCTGTTTTATGATGAAGTTAATTTGACTTGGGTTATTTTTTCCTCAAAAAAACTATATCCCTAATTACATAATTAGTATTTTTAAATTTAAATTTTGATTTATTATTAACAACATAACAAAACTCCCAATTTTATTACCATATTTTAAGATTATATCCCATACATTGTTTGGCAAATGTGATGAAATAGTTTAACTAATGTGTAATATAAAGAAAATATTCCGGAAAAAAAAACACTGTACCGCAAAGCTAAACTAAATATGAATGTTATTGAAATAAACTTTAGCACAGCTAAATTTTATCAGCGTACACGAAAATGTGCGCACCGTAATTTGACAATAAAATATTTATGAAAGCGCGCCGCTGAAAACAAAGAATTGTAAAAAACATCCACCCCAAAATGAACTCGTTTTGAATGTCCGCATGAAGATGTTCAATATGGAAATTAGATATAATTAAATTCTCTTTGTCTCTGCATTTTCTGATTTTTTTATTTACTGGTTTTGGGCAAAATCGACAATTACAAAAAATTATACTAAAACCATCTTCAGGTTAAAAGGAACCATCCTGCCAAATTTGGTCCCCGTCCGTCATTTAGTTTTTTTCCGTGCTTGCTGAACTTACAGTCAAAAAGTGATATATACAAACACCAACTTAGCTTATACTAGCAAATAACCGAGCTTTGCAGCGGAAATTAGGGTTTCAGTTAGCGTTTAGAACCCGCGGAACACCAATTCAAAATACCAATTGATTTCAATCTGGATCATGATGGATATACTTTTTTGTCAATATTTGTGAACGTCGTGTAAAATAAAATGGGGAATAAAATTACATAAGGGCCCCCGTGGAAAGTGGATGCAGTATGTACATATCTCATAAGGCCTGAAGATTTCAATCTAGGTTATTATGGACAAACGTGTCTTTATTTATTTAAATTGTTTAAAATCTAATGGGAAATAAAGGTTTAAAAGTTTGCGAAAACATTATTTTTGGCCCCGGCCTTAAAGGAACAGACGTAAGGAGTTCATTACCCTATAGACTTTAATTTTTTAAATATCAAATTTGGTAAATAATTCATCCATATACTTAGTAGCAACTGTTAAAAATACTTTTGATATAAATCATGTTTAAAAATGGCATTACGGGCCCCCAGCCCCTTATAAGTGGTGTTTTAAAATCTTTTAATGCCAGAAACCTGCGCAGGAGCTTATTGAAAAACTTCCCAAAGTGTAATGGCCGTGAGATGAATAAAATACTATTAAAGGGCTTTAAAAAATTAAAATAAAGGCCTAGGGCCCTACTGGTGTAAGATGATAATTTCAAAACAATATTTTATTTCAATCCGGATCATGGTGGAGATATTTGTTGTTAAACTTTATATTAAAAAATCGTGTGAAATCGAATGATTAAACTTTGTTCACGTGTATGAAAAAGAGATTAAGGGTCCTCGTGTCCAAAAGAATGGAAAATATAACTTTAATGTCCTATAGTATTTTAATATAAGCCATCAAGTTTTTTTATTCCAAGTTTTGTCAAAATACATTTACACAGTACCCAAAGCTTAAACAAATTTTATTTAGCTCGGGAAAGATGAGAAAACTACATTTTGGCCCCCGGGCCCCAGTTAGTGATAATTTAAATATTATTTTCTACTGTTATCATCGCTGGAGAGTTGTCAACAAGTTCCCAAAGTCTCATGCTTTTACCTACACGGGAAATTTTAGAACCAGTGATGTGTCAAATTTTATATAGCTCATATAAGGAAAAATCTACATTTGGGCCCCCGGCCCAACATGAGTGGGAAAATTAAAATTCTTTTTCACCAAGTATCGTTGTAAGAGTGTACTCAACAACTTTCCAAAGTTTCAAGCTCCTACCTCTATGGGAGGTGAGAGATTTAAGGAGTCTGTTTATATAGCTCATTTAAGGAAAATAAAACTACATTTGGGCCCCCAGCCCTCCAGTGAGTGATAATTGTTTTGTTAACCTGTTACCATCGCGGGAGGGTACTCAACAACTTACCAAAGTTTCATGCGTCTACCTACACGGTTAGATACATAATTAGTGTTAAGTTTTATAAAGCCCAAATATGGAGACAAATAAATTTTTAGGGCCCCCGGCCCTCCATGAGTGGGAATTTTAAAAGTATTTTTCGTCAATTATCATAGCCATAAGGTACTCAACAACTGCCTAAAGTTTAATGCTTCATGT
This sequence comes from Ampullaceana balthica, assembly GCA_944989445.1. Taxonomy (NCBI): domain Eukaryota; kingdom Metazoa; phylum Mollusca; class Gastropoda; family Lymnaeidae; genus Ampullaceana; species Ampullaceana balthica. The sequence goes on along the minus strand of CALYLW010002132.1, from coordinate 12,072 downwards.
TTGAGAATTAGTGATGAGTGAGTTTTATAATTTTTACGCCTGTTACCATCGCGGGAGGGTACTCAACAACTTTCCAAAGTTTCATGCTTCTACCTACACGGGAAGATGAGGAATTAGTGTTAATTCAGTTTTATAAAGCCCATATAAGGGAAAAAAGGGTTTGGGCCCCTGGCCACCCATGAGTGGAAATTATAACTTCTTTTTCACCAATGATCGTCATAAGAGTGTACTCAGCAAGTTCCCAAACTTTCATGCTTCTACCTACAGGGGAAGTTGGAGAATTAGTGATGAGTCAGTTTTCGGATATAAGAAAAAAACTACATTTGGGCCCCCGGCCCCCAGGAAGTGATAATTATATATTTTTTTGCCTGTTAACATCGCGAAAGTGTATTCAACAACTTCCCAAAGTTTTATTCTTCTATCTACTCGCGAAATAGGAGAATTAGTGATTTTTAATTTCAATGTAGCCCATGAAAGGAAAAAAATAAATTATTGGCCCCCGGCCCCCATGAGTGTGAGATTTAACATTCTTTTGCGCTGATTATCGACGCGAGAGGCTACTTAATAATTTCCCAAGGTTTTGTGCCTCTGCCTACACGAGAACTTGGAGAATTTTATATAAGAAAAAAACTGCATTTGGGCCCCAGTAAGTGATAATTAAAATATTGTTTTCGCTTTTTACCATTTCGGAAGTGTACTTATAAACTACACAGAGTTTCATGCTTCAACCTGCACGGAAAATATGAGAATTTGTGATTTTCAAATATTTTATATAGCTCATATTAGGAAAAAACTTCATTTGGGCCCCCGGCCCCCAGGAAAAGATAATTTAAATATTTTTTTCGCCCGTTACCATCGCGGATTTGTACTCAACAACTTCCCAAAGTTTCATGCTTCTGCCTATGCGGGAGATAGGAGAATTAGTGATTTTTATATTTTATAAAGGCTATATAAGGAAAAAAAACATTTTTGGGCCCCCGGCCCCCATGAGTGGATTTTTAAAATTCTTTTACGCCAATTTTCTTTGCGAGAGGCTACTCAACCACTTACCAAAGTTTCATGCTTCTACCTACATGGGAATCTGGAGAATTAGTGTTGAGTCAGTGAGCGAGGGCTTTGCCTTTTATTAGTATAGATATATTTACTAGCAGACCCGCGGCGTAGCATACGCGCTAATGATTTAGTGTCGGATGAAGATTTCCTGAAAGACACAGTTGTAAAAATGGTGTGGGTTTGGGCAAGCAACTGTGAGTGAATGAAAAGAAGGAACTCTGTAGAGACCCGTGGAGTAGCATATGCTGCAGACTTGCTCATCATAGACAGTGCAAAGAACGGATTGTTGGGGGGGGGGTGAGAGTACAGACATAAAAAGCAGCACTAAGTAAATAAAAAATAGCGAGTAAACGTAAAAACATGCACACTGAGGTTGTTGTTACCCGCCTCCCGTTTATTAACCGACATTCACTTGCGTTGTTTTAATTTCTTCAAACTGTAGTTTGTGTCCGATCTTTCTCCACTTTCTTTGCACACTCTATGAACAAGTCTGCGGCGTATGCTATGCCGCGGGGCATCTAGTTTCATAATAATTATAAATCCCCAAATCCTATTTTAAAATCCTTTATATTAACTCGTGGTGTCTGGTTGCTTGCTTGCTTGTTTTCTTGATTGCTTGTCTGTCGCAAAAACTTTGGATCGATTTTTAACCCTATTCCTCGTAAGCTAACAAGCTGAATTTTTCTGGCCGTTTCGTACCGATGATAAAAACTATGTATCAAAATGTCAGATCGATCGCATGTACCGTAATTAAATTATTTAATTTTTAGATTACTTTATTTATCTTTATTTATCATGTTATTTTTTTTAGATTGAGTGTAGCGGTGCGTATTATATTGAACAACCTTTCTGTCGCGCAATAAGGTGCGTGTTTTATTGACAACACTTTGTATAAACATATTCCTGATAGGTGCGAATTATATTAAACATGTTTTACGACACAACTACAATTGTGTATTTTTGGATGGTCTTGCGTTGCGTATTATTATGAACATTCTTTTAGTTGCGTCGCTACATAAAGGATTTATAGTGAAAAACTTGTTTTTTTGAGGGTTCTTTTTATTACATCGTTCCCTTTTCAAAAAATAAAATATAAGCCTAAAACAATGACGTCATATATTTTTTTTAAATACAAAATCGATCACAGCGCCACCTAACATCATTATTCCATACAACCATACATACAGACAATGGAAATTATGTATGTTGATATATATATATATATATATATATATATATATATATATATATATATATATTAAGGAAGTATAAAAATCTATATAAACATGAAACACACTTTCTTTAGATTGTATATATTTTTATAAATATATGTTGTATAAATGTGAGAAGATTTAAATATATATATATATATATATATATATATATATATATATATATATATATATATATATATATATATACTAGCGTATCACCCGTCATAAATGACGGAAGTTTTCAGCTGAAATCTATTTATTTTTAAAAAATGCACTTTTTTAGGGCGCCTACGACACCCACCTTTTTTAAAAGCCCAACTAACTTGTCCTTGTTTGATAAATACGAAATATTAAACTTTCTGAATTGCACACACAGTATTTTATAATAGGAATTGTACGGCGCCTACAGCGCCCCCTTTGTTTTTTTTTATTTTTTAACTAACCATCATCAAATCCTTTTTTGACATTTTCCCTTTTCCAAAATTAAAATATGAGCTAAAACAATGACGTCATATAATATTTTTTACAGCGTATCTTTAATTTGAACATCGTTTGATGCATTGGTGCAGTAATTTGGTGTGCTGCTTTCTAAAATTAATAGCGTAACGGACAGATGTGACATTGCAAATTATATTGTTTATATTTATTTTTAAAAATCGTTAACTACTAATATTTTTCTTAACCAATGAGTTATTTTCACTTAGAGAATTTCTTTCCACATAAATTCAATCACTGTTCTAAGGGTGCTAAAACAATGTAACTGATTTTATTTTTGCAAATTTGCCTACAACAACCATCAGGTAAAAGACTTATACATTTACGACCCCACATCTTTAAACTATTTAAAGTAATGAACTATTTGTAACATCAGCTATAACATCGGGAACCTACGCACCCCCTTCTCAAAAAAGGCAAAAGCTATTTATCTCAAAGCGCCATAAACTAAATGATAAATGTAGTAATGTAATTTCCAAAGAATTCAAGAAACCAAGTCTTATTAAAAAAAGCGTACAATAAAATATTCGCAACGTCTTTAGATAATAAAAGGTTTTCAATTTAAAGCATAGTAATAGAATAATGCCCCAAAATCACTTATTTTGAATGTCCCTCTAGGTAGTTTAATATGGAATTTACATTTTTTGTATCTCTGTCTAACGATATTTAAATTTACGAATATCAGGCAAAATGGATAATTTTTAAATGAGGATGCAATGTTTTGTTGGATCCCGTATCACCATAATACATTATATTTGGATAATTCTACTTCATCCCACCACTAAGTATTTTCTAGATAATGAATAAATTATAAGCTGCATTTGGCATCGTATGGCAGTTCCCCTTCATAAGGGAAATATCTACTTATTCCATTGGGCCAATAAATTAAATTATAAATGTTATAAATTAAATGTAGTTTCGAAAAGACTTTAAAGAAACAAATGCAGTCGTATTAAGAAGACTTCAAAAAAATATGCGCAACGTATTTAGACAATAAGAGGTCTTGTAATAAAGTTTGCTAAAAAAATAAATTTTTAAAAATAAATTTAAAAAATTACAATTCATTTTGAACGTCTTTGCAGGTGTTTCAAGCTGAAAATAATGTTTACATTTTTATATACTTGTACCTATATGATACGATGTTAATTTACCACTTGGATGCAATTGTTATAATTTCAAAAAGGAATGCATATCTGTTTTTGCTCCCGTTTCCCATAAAGCATCATATTTTGTAAATTATAATCCAACCACTACACCATATTTTGATTCTAAAAAAACAATCTAACATAAAAAATTAAAAATAATAAAAATCATCCGTCTGACATCACAAATTAAATACGGGTTTTTAGGTTCAATTGAATTAAGTTTGATATACTTACTTAATAAATCCGGTAGCTAAAGTTTATATTTTTAATTTGTTTAGCTTATGTAAACATAAAATGACAACATTGGTCTTAGGCCTTTATATGCATGTCAAAATCATTGATGCTTAACTTTAATAAAATAAATTATAGAAATTAGCTAGTAAAATTTAATTTGGAGAAATCGTGATTAGTGATTTAGTGATTAGGCATTTATTGGTATGGGAAATATATAATGTATCAATAATTATCTGTAAAAGATAAATATGGAAGATGTGTCCAACATTATTTAAACATTAAACAACATCGGTTTAATATTAATATATATATATATATATATATATATATATATATATATAATTTACAAAATAAATATATATTAGGAATTTTTAAAAGACAACATTTAAAAAAAACAACTTGTAAGTGTTATACTGTGGAAAGCTATGTCCATGTCAAATAATATTACACTTAAAGTAGACTTGGGCCATCTATTTCCAAATAAAAGTCACTCACTAATTACATAATTAGTTTTTCTTTTTGAAATTAAATTTTGAATTATTATTAACAATATAACACAATTCTCAATTTCATTCCCGCATGATACAAAATAAATCCCATACATCGTGTGACAAATGTAATGAAATAATTTTAACCAATCGATAATATAAAGAAAGCACTCGTATAAAAGGCCACTGCTTTGTACTTCAAGGCAAAACCAAATACGAATGTTTTTATTGTAAAATAACACAGCTCAATGTAAGATGTGTACAGAAAATAGGCGCACCGTAATTAGATATTGATAGTTTTTGGAAAGCGCACCGCTCAAGATAAAGTCTGGGAAAAAAATAATGCACCAACGATAACTCGTTTTGAATGTCCGCCTAAAATGTTTTTTAAATATGGAATTAAGATTTATATTTGTCTCTACGTTAATTGATCTTTTAATTGATGGCTTTCAGGCAAAAGGGTCAATTACAAATACTATACGTAAACCATCTGCAGGTTAAAAGGAACTGTCCTGTCAAATTTATTCCCCGTCCATCATTTGGTTTGTACGTGATTGTGTGACTGAGAGTCTAAATGTGAAACATACAAACATACACAGATACAAAAATCAACAATTGCAAAGTTTTATTGACTTCGTTGGTAACTTCCATTCTTCAATAAAATTTATTTCACCTACCCATAAGAGTGATGTTAATTTTTTGGACATACACATTAAATTTAAAGAAAACTAAATATCCACATCAACATTTTTACAAGTCTACAGACACCCAAAGTTTCCTTATGTATACATCGTCCCATCCTAAATCTTGTAAAATCTCTATCTCATTTTCGCAACTGTTGAGACTTAAAAGACTCTGCAGTGATGAGGCAGACTTTTTGGAGAAAAGTAATGAAATGCTGGATTTTTTCGAAGGATGTCATACCCGGAAACAGTTTTTTCCGCTGTCAATCGAATTAAAGGCATGACGAGACAGGACACGTTTATATCATCTGTTTCTAATCAATGTGATCAATCCAAATTTATTTTAACTTTTCAACCCCGTAATTTTAAACCCCAGCAGGTGATTCTTAAAATGGACCAATCCTCATGGCTGACCCTCTAACTCAGCAGGTCTTCAAAAAACCTCCTCTTTTTGCTTTCCGGAGAGATAGAAGCCTCAGAGATATACTTGTAAGAAGTCACCCTCTCACAATGAATGCACATATTGGAACAAAAGGTTGCTACCGTAACCGTTGCAATAATTGTCTATATGTGATTGAAATTAACAACATTTCTTTCCCTCTTGAAAAATTCATAATAAAAGATGGATTTCACTTGCACTAGTCGCACCATGATTTATTCAATTCTTTGCAAGAGGTGTAATAAAATTTAAGTGGGTGAGACAGGTCGTCATCTTGGAGGTCGATTTAGAGAACACCTATATAATATAAATAAAAAGGCTCAATGTCCTGTGTCTAAACATTTCAACAGTGTTGACCATGACGGCATTTCAGATATTGCAGTAACAGGTATTTTATATGCAAGCAATATGCATGATAGGATCCACATGTAAAATAGACTTATAAAACGAGTTGGTACGCTAGATTCATATGGAATTAACCAAATTCGTAACTTTACCGAACGGCAGAATATTTTTCTAGTTGTGGTTTTCAATGTAACTTTAGATACTTCCTCCTTTTTCCTATATCTTGTGTCCTTGTTTGTTTTTGTTTTTCCTTTCTTTTTATTTTACATAAATATTTTATGATATAATATGTTTTAAGAATTTCAATACTACTTATGTAAGTAAGTATTTTATGTGATGTACTGTTGTAGGCAATAGCAGAAACGTATATTGTCGTTTTAATTTTAAAATATATCTCAAATTTATAGTTTTCATTGCACAATTTGTTTGTGTATTTTGTATTTTATTTAAAAGCTTTATCGCAGTCTCATTCTGTATGATATAAACATCAACTGAGCTTTATATATTAGATAGCAATTATCTTTAACTTTTAAGGGGCATTATTATTAATTAGATTAAAATCCGAAATATTTTCAAATCTATTTCAGTGTATAAAAACAAGTTGTTGTTTTTTAATTGGGAAAGTGAATACATTAAGTTTAACGAAGTCGCTTTCCAGGTAGGCAACTAAAATTAATGGGTTCACATTAGAACAGAAATTATATATCTAATCTAAGCGTATCTATTACAAACGCTCATTCTATAAGTTTATTGTGTCCAGCGCTTAATCATTTTTTAAATTTCTAGTCTTTAGTCTTGCATTTCCATTAGAGCTTAAATTTTGATAGAGTATTTGTTATCCTGGTTTCCTCAGACAACCCTTTGTATGCCTGAAATCCAGACTTAAAGAACAAAATGTGTATGTGTTTATTCTTGCTTAAGGTAGAAATAATTATTGTAATCACTATATATATCTGAGGAATATATTAGATTATCT
>CALYLW010002131.1:0-67069 GCA_944989445.1 Ampullaceana balthica | reverse complement strand
GTCACCCCTCGTTATGGGAAGACCGTTTGATGGTAATAGCCTTCTTGATCGGTGTCAGCACGGCTGTGGTCCTGCATCGAGTGACCTCGGATATATTAATTATACTTTTTTGTAGAATCTCTGTGGCATAAAAGATACAAATAAATTACGTGAGTACAGTAACACGTGACATTAACAACCCCGTAACAAACAAAGTTTATTTGGACTGTAATCCTTATATATGAGACATAACTAAACGTACTGGTTAAGTTAAATACTAGGCGTTTTAGGGGCCGAGAGCCCAATATTTTTGGTAACAAAGAGCGCAAGAAAGTAACAATACCTAGTTGATAGATAATCGAAAATATCTTAACTATCTGGAACATGTACACAAAGTATTAATAATTAGCAAATCCATAAATCCTACTTCGTTTACCTGGCGGTCTTTTGACGCTAAAATTAGAAATATCAGCAAAACTATACCGCAATACTTTTTCTATTATTTTTTGATCCTTAGAATTATTTGTTTTAGATGAATTTTTGCTCACACCTCGAGGCGCGCTTGATATATACTCGAATATAAGCTCAAAAATGACGTGCACAGCGCTACGGATCCTCTAGACTTGTGACTTGGGCTTTTATATTGTTTACCATGGTTGTGTTAAAGTTTAATTAAGTTAGAACATTCGATCGAACTGAAATTTTGATACAAGTGCATGTTATGTGAACACGAGTCTAAGTGCAAAATTTCAGTACTGGATAGATCACGGAAAGTGAGTATATTTTGACTTTTGTTTTCAACAGCGACCAGCGGGCGAGAGATGACAACGAGATGACGACGAGATCACGACGGGAGACAAGACGGTGACGTTAATCTCAGGGATATAAAAAATATTTAGAAAGGCAAATGAAGATAAAAGTAAATGAACTTTGAATTATAGGATGCCATCGGATCCTTTTTTATATATTTGAAAAGGCAGACATCAGGCGATGCTACTGAAGGAGTCACGACTTCTATATCTTTCTTTTCAATGACAATGCATTTATTTCTTACTTTTTTACATGATATTCATAGTCTAAACATCTCAACTGCACTTATATGGTTAAGTTTTATTGTGGGAAAGTCGTCCAATGTGTTTCAAAGTTCTGAGATAGATATTTACTAAGATAACCATTTGAAGAGATAATGAGTGGTTGTGTCGTAGCGCATATAAATGTTAATGGTAACTTACTGATACAATTGGCTTGTTTTACACTCGAACCGTCCACTCACATCCACTCAGTGGCGAAATCACAGCATACTATCCAACACACCCCCAGAGACCCACAGCTAACTCTCCGTCATGACCTATAATCAGAGCCAGTAATGTACCACACCGATCTACTAATGTATAAAAACCCGTACAACTATGAATTTTGCAGATATATCTAATATATATAGTATTATAACTATGAAAGCTTAGATACTATGTTGTGAACCAAAACCAGGCCGCACCTAAATTTATTGCAATCATGGCAAATTGTTGACCGGCTGAACCTCACCACCAGTTATCTGTACAAACAGACTTTTTGTATTAAATCCATTAGCTCCCAACATACGTGGTTGACGCTTGCCAGGATTTGTCTGCATGATTTTTACGGACTTATATTAGGATTGTATGGAAGTGTAACTTACCTACATTTTTGGTTCAAGTAGGTCATATACTTTTTTTAAAAATATACTTTGTTCATTTGACTTGGGTGGGGATATCCTTTGATCCATTGCTTTAACTTTAGTGGTAAATGTTCATGGTCGGTTGTTTTCTTGGGTCTCTCTTAAGTATTGAAAATGTCAAGAACGAAATCGATGAGAGATTGAAACTTGACGTGATTGAGATGAGATGAGACAAATATAAAGTTATGATGGAGTTCTGTGCTATATATGAATTCTGGCTGGTGATAGTGCTAATATAAATGATGGGATATGTGCAACTGTTTTGTTCAAGCTGGAGATATGTGCTAATATTTGTTCACGAACTCTGTCCACAGACATGTACATCGAATGGAGATTAAAACCTCAAAAATTTAGGAAAAAATATATTTCGCACTTTTTTCAATTGTAATGGAGATTGGTAGTTCAGTGCTCAACCTACCTTCAACCATTACATTCTATAAGTGGCGCCACTTAACTTCGCGCCTTTCAATGGGGATAATATGCCAATGAATTTCCTTTTTTATTTTTATCCCTGATTGTAGACTAAGTTAGATTAAAACAGGCAGATGAAATGAGTTTATTTATTAATTTTTAATATAAAATAGTCAATGGACCAATCAAAAAATTACTTAAAATCTCATCAATTTTCATTGATACAGACTTAGCTCATCTTTTTCCTAGAAAGATATTATTATCAAAGTCTATAGACTGTATACTTTAATATCAGCTTTTGAAACTAAAGACTTATACAAATTGTGTTAATAACAATGAAACTGGACACAATACATTGATAACCTGTTAGTAACAAGGAAACTGGACACGATACATTTATAGCTGTGTTAGTATGAAGGAAACTGGACACAATACATTTATAACGGGTTAATAACAAGGAAACTGGACACAATGCATTTATAGCTGTGTTACTAACAAAGAAACTGGACACAATACATTTATAACTGTGTTAGTAAAAATAAAATTGACTTACCATTTTAAAATAAATTAGAAACTTACGATAGCGTAGACTACGGATATTTTTAACAACGGATATTGTGAATCCTTGGAATACATTTTTACATATATATATGTTTATGTGCTATATGATTCGACTCTATATGTTCAGGAAATCCGTACATCGGTAATCGGCTTAAAAGACGAACTAATTTTAAGATCCATACCGCATTTATAAACACCTACTAAACAGACACGAAGACAGATTTGTAACATTGCCAAAGACTCAGAGACAAAGATAAATGGAAATAATGTGCGATTCGTTAAAAAATGTGTACGATTAGATTATTTTTAAACGATTAAACGACCAATCACTTACTAAGTATTGGAAGTCAAAAATCTATAACACAATTATAAATAAATAGAAGTAAAAAAAAGATTTTTAAAAACCACGTTTTTAGTAGCGGACTAAAAAGAAGAAAATAATTTAAAACTTCTAAGTTCAAGTACTTCGATTTAATATGACTAAAAACGTGGGGTGGGCGCTTATGAGGTTTAACATATGCGGTTCACTCATTCTCTCACTTATAGATCTCTCTTTTGCCTTCTAAATTAGAAATCTTTATTTTTATACCAAACACCCACCCCACGTTTTTAGTCATATTAAATCGAAGTACTTGAACTTAGAAGTTTTAAATTATTTTCTTCTTTTTAGTCCGCTTCTAAAAACGTGGTTTTTAAAAATCTTTTTTTTACTTCTATTTATATTATTCTTTTTAGTCCACTTATAACAACCTGGTTTTTAAAAATATTTTTTTACCTCTATTTATTTTACCAAACACCTCACAAGCGCCCGCCCAACGTTTTAAAAACATTGTGATGTGGTCACGGGGCGAACTCACGGATGTCAACAAAAGCCGACGGTACAGATGCTTTTATATAGACTATAGATAAACTTAAAAGTTCAATAATTTAATAACGGTACATTTGATCGATCTGAAATTTTGATACAATGCATTGTCATCCAAGATCTATCTGTGGTAAAATTTTCAGATCTCTAGGACCATCAAAAGTGGTTCAATTTTACGTTGGCAGATTTGAAAAAATCTTGGACAAACAATGCCCAACGAAAGCGAGTTAATAAAAACGTGTTAAATAAAACAAACCCGTAAAAACAAAGTTTTTGACTATAAATCCCTTATATATGAGACATAACTAACAGTATTGATTATTTTCAAACGCTACAAACATTGACAGACTGACACCGAGTGATGTCCCTTGTCATTAATAAATGGGGGTGGGACGTGAGGGGATGTCGGCACGACGGTCGGCGTCAACTCAAACTCACGTGGAAGTGGAAGAAAAAAACAATAACAAACCGTGAATTTGAATTACATACCTCATATAAGGATAAACTAAAAATGATTAATTTAATTACGGTACGTGCGATCGATCTGAAATTTTGATACGATGCATTGTTAGGTCAGACGGGTCCGTGTGCCAAATTTCAGCTTGATCGGATCACGGGAAGTGGGTCATTTTTGACTTCTTTTTTTTCCGCCCGCCCAAGACAGACAGAGAGAGAGACAGAGAGAGACGCCGGTGAAGTTAATATAAGGGATTTAAAAATAAAGACCGATAAATAATACATTTCCTGGCGATTACACAATTTTTTAAAAATCTATTGATGAACGGGAATGTTAAAAATGTTGATAAAGTTTTCCTACCATGGTTCTAACACTTCGCCATCTTATCAAACCAAATGAAAAGCGTATTAAACTAATGGCAAAAATGGAGTCTGACTCAGAGACAGAAAATGACGACAGCTCTACTGCGTTCAGAAATGGAGATGAATGTTCCTGAATCCATTAACCCTCTACAAGAGTGGAAACTTAATGAACACCGATATCCGATAATGTCATTCCTTGCCAAGACCGTTTTGTGCATACCATTTACCTCAGTTCTATGTGAATGATTGTTCAGCTCGGCTGGTTATATTGTAAATTAGACCCGCTCATCACTTGAACCAAATAAGGTCAACACACGTTTCTTTTCGCTTAGTATGTTAAAAGATGACATATAAAGGAGACATTCGAGTGTTATTTAGATTTTCAACAAGAACATTTAATGTGTTACTTATGATATCAATGAATTTAATTTTTGCGCTTTAATAGAAATTAACGATTAATTAATCGAAATATCTTTCATTGTGAACTTCCAAGGCTTTAATCCCCATTCACATTTACACGATCATGGCATATTTTTACACATATCTCCATCATGATCTATATTGAAATATTCAGCAGTTTATTTTCTACATTTTCATGTTGCATGTGCATGCATTGGGCAGTCACTATGCTTAATTTCTTTTTATAATCTACATTTTGAAATACATGTTTCTGATTATTTATTTGTCAAATAAATTTTAGGGAATTATTTTATTTAAAAATAAATTTATCCAACCTTTCCCTACTTACATGATACACCTAATTATAACTCGCGGCTATTACATTTATTTGTTTTGTTCAGTTGTTTGTTATCACAAAATATGAAGATCTATAAAAGTACAGTAATAAGTATATTAATAAAGATTGAGAGCTTGTGATTTTTAAAAATAATTTGTTTGCAATTACGCGTATTGCCTAACATTCAAAATGTTTCGTTTATTGTAGTTACAATTTTCAATTATTTGTGGGAACATTTTAATTGAAACCATGGTGATTTGTTTCCCAATGATTGTAGTTGTAACGACTGTGATTTATTTGTGAACACATTTATTTGTAACCATGTGTATATATTGGTGTGTACTTGTAGTTACAACGAATTTATTTGTAACCATGTTGATATATTGGTGTGTATTGTGTGAAAATAAAAGTGTCTTTATCCCCTAAGTAGTTTCCTGTCATCGCCGCACCAAAAAGCACATTTTACTGCTACACTAATAGAACATTTGAGTAAACTTCTAGATTATTAATATGTATATTTATAAAGTTTATTAAATTATATTTAAACATTTTCAAAGACTGTTTATTTATTATCTTTTGTTACATTAATTTTTTTTTATAATTTAAATTAGCTGAACCAATAGCAATATGAAAATTTAATTGACAAAATATATTTAAAAATCGTGTTAATTCAAATTAGAAAACCATTCAATTTATATATTGAGTTTGATGCATATGCTTAACTAACTAATTTTTGGGCGGAGCGTCCAATGAGTATATACGTTAAATAGACTGCAAATCTATTATATGAAAGTGGCCATCCACTTGACTTCGGTCCCTCTAAAGAGGGAAACAATTTTAAATGATTGCTATGATTCTCCTACCTCCAACAAGCCATTAGTAGAATACATATTATCTCAGTTAACTATAATACCTAAAACATTTTTATTTTTATCTTAAAATCAGTAGCTCGGAGCAGAATGTCTTGTAGAGAGTCTTACTTTTGCTGTCTACATGATTACCTAATTTAATACAATTTAATAATTTTTAAAAGTGAGAAATGTTTTTTAAAAAAGGATCGTGATATAAATTTACACATCTCTCCATAATCACATATGTACATTGCGAAACAAATTATGTATTAACAGAAGTGTTTATATAAGTTGCTTAATAATTTCGAAAGAGTCTCGACAACTGCCACGTTTACGCGGACGTTCAAAACGAGTTATTTTTGGTGCAGTATTTACTTCCAAGACTTTATTTTAGAGTTATGCGCGTTGGGATTAATAGTCAAAAGCTCTGTTTTAACGAATTATTTATTTTAACTATAATGACTAGTATTTTCGACGTGATGCACATGTATGCCGGTCGAGACGGCGGTTGGAAAAGATTACAATACCATGCCACCGAACGGTGGCGGAATGTCCTAGGACGGGCTTTGTTGCTCGTTTATTAATAATTGTATTAATAACAGGAAAACTTTGGACGTTAGGATGTCAACACTTTCTATATATTAGATGAAGTGTAAGGTTTGGTTTGGTCAATGGAATATTGGTTATTTCATTTTAAAAATTAATTTTTCCATATCTTTCTGTTTTACAATGATCCGTTTCATGTTTATGACTCTGCCAATAATGTGCCGAGTTGGAAAACTAAGTAGATCCCTGAGCCGACGCCGCGCGCTGAATACGCCGCAAAATTTTCGTCCACCAAAGATCCGCCGGAAAATAATGCGGCGCGCCGCATTAGCCGCCGTATTTTGTCCGCTGTACATCCGCCAAAAATAAACGAGCCGCCGTAACGTAATGTTTTTGTTTTCATAAGTTTCGTAGCGTTCCGTTTTAAAATCGATTGCATTGTTAAAATAACTGTTCCGGAAGTGTGACAAAAATGATTTATTTGTACAGATTTTTTAAACCTAAATAATCATTGATACAGTTCTTGCAAGTTACCTTTTTCTTACAATCTATTTTATAAAATACTAATTAAAATACACATATTTAATTTATTAATTTAAGTTATCGTTTATAGGCATTTATTTTTACTCAATTATGGCTCAACGATCTTCTACTAGCAGAAATGTAGGGCTAAATTAATCGTTTCAATTTACTAAATACTAGTTTAGTCAATAACTGATGATTATGATTTTTAAGGGTGATCCTCAAGATTTAGCACGTACAAATACTATCAAAATGTCTATCAGTACAGTGATATAACTATCAAAATGTACATTCAGTACAATGATATAAAGGGCCGTCCATAAATGACGTCACGCGATTTTTGCCGATTTTTTGACCCCCTTCCGCCCCTCGTCACGCGTCGTCACAAAAGGTTAGACCCCCCCCTCCTCTAAAAATATGTCACAAAGCTTTGACCCCCCCTCCCCTTAAAAATACACCTTATTTTCTATTTGAAAATAAGTATGTTTCAAATCAATTTTATTGTCATTTAAGTATGTATTATTTATTTAGTGAAAGTCTACATTCAGGGCCGGATTTCCGCCTAGGCCTACAAGACCCCGGCCTAGGGCCCAAGCTAGCCTAAGGGCCCTGGTTGTGAAATCTTTACATAAGCTCAAAAAGATTTACTTTAACCAAGAGAAAAAATCTTGAATTCATAACATTTTAGGAAAACCGAAATTGTCTTAAATAAATTACCAAAAAAAAATATTATTCCAAAATATTAAAACAAAGTTCTATTGTTTAATGGCCCTCTCTTTTATATTCGTAATAGAAATATCGATGTCACGATGTCTGACTTCAATAAAAATCTATGCGGGTTTCATTAAAGACTCGGAATAAAGAAAACAAAATCGAAAAATAAAATGTGCTTCTTCGTAATGTATCTAAATTAAACACATTTTTCGTCTAGACCTAGTTCTCGATCTAGTCCTAGTACTTAATGTAGTAGTACTGGTGCATTAGCCAGTGGCAGTTGCAGCGATGCTGCAAATGACCGTGAACAGGCAACTCTAACAAACGTCTCTGACTGCAACTAGCTACCTGAAAACATTATTTCTGAAAAACCCGTAACAGCCAGTGGTGTAGTGGAGGGTGGGCGCGAGAGGGCTCTACCCTCCCACCTTTTTGACAGGGAAGGCGCGCACACCCTGCACGGAGGGCATGCAATTTAAATTAACTTCAATTTAAACTTTTGAGACTGTGTTAGTTGTAGAACTTGTACCTTTGAGAAAATACGCCGCGTGAAAAATTAGAAAAATGAGGGCCCTCTCCCCTCTTATTTTAGGACTACACCACTGGTAACAGCTACAAAAAAAAAGATTATTTAGAAAATCCTGAATATATTCCTTTATTAAGTGACGATCCTGATGAGGGTATGCTAGACGAAGTTACCTTGGAGTGCATTGTTCAAAAAGGCATGAAACAAAATATTGATGCCAACTTTTCTTTTTCTAGGCATCAATACACAGATAAAACCAGGTATCTGTCGCTGTCACTTTTTAGCCAAACATTAAGAAATGGTGAAAACGACCTCGACCTTGGCTCATATTTTCGAAGATGTTTGGGAAATTGGAGTCACTAGCTAATGAAGTGTTCAACGACTGGAAAAACACAGTTCAAAGAATGAAGGAATATGAGAATTTGAAGATCACAGGTCAGCATTTGCGACACTATCCAGGAAGAATGATGGCGGTAGAGTTGACAAGAGTCGTGTTCTTCTAACAGAAGAAGAAATAAATACTGGCATGAGGTTTCCAGGCGCATTGTGGCTGTCTTGTGGTCACTTTCTGCACGCGGATTACCGTTTAGGTTTCCATGATAGATTTGGATTTTAAAAAAAAACTCTGGGAACTATGTTATGACTTATGACCCAGAACTTTTGGCGGAATTCGATCCTTTTCTGGACGTACACATAAAACGCCAGTGAAACAAAGGAAGTGGCACAACATCATGACTGTCGTCAAAAATATGCGATGAAACGATCAATATAATGGCAGAAAAGGTAATTAATACAATCATGACTGAGATTAAATCTTGCCAAAAAATTCTCATGTAGATCAACTTTCTTTCATTGTGAGATATATCTCTGAAGACTGATGTACTCTCGAACGAGTTTTTGAGATTCATTCCAGTATACATTCATAGTAATATACATTGTATTATTCTGATGTTTATTGAAGTCATTAAAGTCAATTAAAGATTATATGTACTGGTATGTTTAATTTGCTAAATTTCCAAAATAGCTTCGACATGGTTGGGGGGCCACAAAAGTGAAAAGTCCTAGGGAGACTGTGTCTCTTAAGTAGGGCCTGTCTACATTGTAATATCGTAACCTGCGTGAAGCATTTTTAAAAACAAAAACGTTTAACCGGCCTTCAGAAAACGAACTGTGTTAACATCCTTAGATTATATTTTATTTTAATACTTAAAAATTAAACATTGACTATTAATCATCACGGTTAACGTCTTTGTGTATAAACAAAATTATTTAAAAATAATATTTTTAAAATGTATTTTTGAAAAAATCCCTCGATTGACTGACGGGAATCCCATAAGAAAGAGGTCGGCGAACAGGGGTAAATAACCTCATCTAGGGTTAACAGGGAATTATTGGGCTTAACGCAGACTCATTTGGGACATAAAACATCCACTACAATCCACTAGATACATTAAAATACGTCATGTGTACATATACGCTTGGAATGTATGCCCACTATTGAACTGGTTCCTTCCAGAAAATGAATTTTTAAAAATTTGACAACCATGTAAATTGCTTACCAACATACTATACGAATACACCTAAATCCACCCTAATTTCATTTATATTGACACGAGTGACAATAATCTTAATCCACATGACTTGACTTTATCAAGCATCCTTTCTGTGAAATTTAAAATTAATGCCTTAAAAACTGAGCTAAGAAGAAAAGTTGTTTTGTGCTCCTCTCGAATTGCGATGTCAAGAATTTGATCCATTCAATAAAGTTAGTGAATACTTGACTAATTTTAAATGGGCTCATTTACCATTATATCTAGAATGGCCAGGGGCTTTTGACCAAAAACCAATCGAACAATTATATCAAAAATGTTTATAATTCTATCAAATAGATCCCCCCCTTTTTTTAAAGAAAAAGAATATTCCGTGTTGTTTTGACTTAAAATATCTACACATAATCCTATTCAGATCATTTTTAGACACTTGTCATGCTTGTAAAACTCACCAGTAGCATTTTCGGGGGGGGGGTGTGCTAACGACGCTCCCCCAAATCCCCGAGTCATGTGAGCAGGACCTAGAGCAGAGGCGTCCAAAGTTTTTCCATGGCGGGCCATATGCCTTAAAGTAAAGATATTTGCGGGCCAGATTAAAATACTATTTTTTAAAATGACATAGGTTGAGAAGTTTTTTATAGCAAAATTTTAAATTTGAAGGGTTAAACTGAGATCTTAAATGCAAGTAAATGGTGAGGTCATGCTTAATGCCACTGGCTTTGATACTTAAACTTTTAGGTATGTGATGGTCACTTATTTTTGTGCTCTCATGGTTCTTATTAATATTCATAACTGAAAATGTCTGCCAACCAATGTATGTCGAACCAAACAAGCTGAGTATTTAGTTAGAAAATGTTCGAATCTCTTTGAATCTCTCTTTATCCAGCTTACTGTAAAAGTCAGTG
This sequence comes from Ampullaceana balthica, assembly GCA_944989445.1. Lineage (NCBI taxonomy): Eukaryota > Metazoa > Mollusca > Gastropoda > Lymnaeidae > Ampullaceana > Ampullaceana balthica. Next base: position 56,370 of record CALYLW010002131.1, on the reverse strand, counting down.
CGAGAAAGCTATTGTTGTCTGTTACGACATTCAGCAACACTGGCTTCTTAATTAGTTCCAGTTACAGATGGCTGAAGACTAATCAGGGTCAACAGAGAAAGGTAAAGAAAAACTTATGATTTCAGTTTCAATAATAGCAAAGTCTTTAAAGAGTCTTTGAAATTCAACAGTCATAAATTTGACATCTACAAGATACTGCTGTATTTGCTCACTGAAGCTTCTTTCTGTAAAACATATCAGGATTTCCTGTAGTGAGAGGAAATGTATGGTATAAGGTTGCATTTGAGACAGTTTCCTTTGTAAAAGTTGCAGCTTGTTCCCAAGGCCTTGATATGTGAATATAATTGGATTATCACTGAATTGTGCCTTTGAAGATTTGTGTTTAAGAACGTTTAGATGTCTTGTTTACATCAACTCAACATGCTAAATCTGCCAGCTCAGCTGGATCAGATAGTTCTGGAATTAGTTAATCCTTATTTTTATATGAAATGCCCAATTTCTTTTGAAGTGTGTAGAAGACCCTGAACTCTTGTATTCCAAATGAGACATCTTACATCATTGTGATACACAACACCTTCGTATTCTCCCTGGATGTCAAGAAGAAACTGCCGAAACTGGAAGTGAAACATGGCTTTGGAGCAGAGTTTATAGATTTTATCACTGGCTCAAGGACACGATCACATCTAAGGTGTTTGGCACAAAAAAAATTTTGTTGAATGATACAGTGAAGTTTAAAACCTTTGCCAACATCTTCGCTGACATTGTTACAGACCAGTTTTGGTAGTTAAATGTGCTCACCAGTCATTGCAGGGACACAATCAGTAATACATACAGATATTATTTTCTTGGTAATTTTACGTAATTGACAGCAGAATAAACCAAAGCAACTAAATGTGTTCCCCGTTGTTTGGTCTTTAAGACCGAAAGTCTGGTAATTGGTAAACAAAAAAACGTTATTGATTTTTGCAATCCTTTGAGGTACTCAGAACACTACAAAATTTCCTTTTTAAAATAAATATAAGGTCGTTACAGAAATAAAAAGTCCGTCCATTACATCATTAAGTCGAGGCCTCGGGCCAGTTAAAATTGCTTCGCGGGCCGGTTTTGTCCTGCGGGCCGTACTTTGGACACCCCTGACCAAGAGTCTGGGTGTTGGGAAGGGGGGAGGGTAACGCACACATAAACTTGTATATTTTGGGGTAACAGGCAAAAAAGTTTGCCAACTCCTGCCGTGAGAGAATCAAACGTAGCTGCGTTACATCACAAATGCTTTGATGTCAACATCAAACGGCGCAATTTCATACGTTATCGTGTGTGTTCTCCAACTTAAGGATTATAATTAGATTTAATTTTCGTGTCTTGATAGCTTACGCCAACCAGCGTCTGATGACCTACCGACTGGCACATTGAGAAGCACTGATTTTAATTTTTTTGTTTTTTTTAAGTCATTAAATAAATTGTAAGCGACAAAATATTTCAGTGGAAGTTTTATTTAAAGTTACCCTTTTGATGTGACGTCACATTTCTTCAACCCCCTCCCTCCCACTCGTTACGCATCGTCTCAAAAGTGTGACCCCATCCCCCCTAGGTGCGTGACGTAATTTATGGACGGCTCCTAACAATCAAAATTTTTATCCAGTACAGTGATATAACTATCAAAATATACATTCAGTACAATGATATATAATTTACTTGTTAAAAATAATAATTGTATAACTTTAATGTCTGATTAAAACAAAACTTTTCCTCACACACACATGAAATTATTGAAATATTAGTGTAAAAGCCTGCTTAGGCTTAGGCTCACACACAAGCATAGTAAGTTTGTTGTTTCTGTAATTGACGTTCTGTGCTAAAACAATGACATCATATAATATTTTTTACGGCGAAAATTTTTAATGTATTTATAATAATTGTGCGCACCTTTTTTAATGACCCTTGTAAGACATGAAATAAAAAAATATTTATTGTATTAAATGTGAAATTTTATGACCATAATTTATATGACCTTTGAGTACATACCAGGTTTATTTTTAAAAAAAACATTTTAATAAAAACATGCTCATTTTTTTAAAAAGTAATGCTTATTTTGAAGTTAAAAAAATCCCAATGATTTTTGCGAAGGTGTGTTGACCATAAAGTTTATATTATAAAGGCAATACTTGGAAGTAAGTATGTAAGTGTTTGCTTTATTTGAAGACAACAAGAAAACATAACAAACACGAGTCCAATTGAAAGTCTATTGATACTTTCCAGAATATTCCAGTTCAGAAGCAAGTCACAAAAGTCTTTCGGTTTAAGTGAATATTATAATTGTTCATCCAGGGTCGTTATGAGGCAATGTTAACTATCTCCAAGAATTCTGTGACAGCAAACAAATAATTGACTTCCAAGATGCAAACCTTTAATGCTTTACACTCCAGACGATATTTTATTTGTTTTCCATTTTTTATCATTGTTAGAGTGTTGTGATATTTGAAGCATATTGAAATGAATTTTCATAAACCGCGTGAGGCACCTCACTATTTCAAAACTAGTCATGTGGAAAATATATTTTTTTTAAAATTACAGATCAAATTAATATAAATGTTTAATTACATAGCGTGAGAATGGATGTGAGTTTAAAGTTAGTTATAGCTGTATTTGCGAAAATATGTTGTCATAGTTCTTATAGTATATCTTGGGATTAGTATACAAGTGGTTTACTTTTACTGAATACAAATAATTTATTTGATATTAAATTTAAGTTTGGCATTGATGTTTTCATGTGGATATTAATCTTGACAGTTGATTTTTTTACGAGAGTAACCTCCCCGTCTCACCAATGTACTTCAAAGGACAGCGCTTACACTCGTGCCGCTTACTCTCGTGCCGCCTAGCTGAGCATGTACGTGCCATTAAACAAGACAAACAATGTCCTGTCTCCCGACACTTCAATGGACGTGACCACATGGGCGTCGATGACATGTCTGTCACCGCCTTGGTTTCCTGTACAAACACACCCGGCCGGGTCAGTCTGGAGAATAGACTAATCCACGAGTATGGGACTCTTACACCACACGGGATCAATGTTGTGTTCGCACTGACAAGCTGATTGATTGGCCACACCCACCCTATCCTTTCCTATATAAGCTCTTACTTTTCTCTTCTTTCTTTATCCCTACTGGACTGCTTGGATTTCACCGCAGCTAAGTGTTTTTTCTATTATTATTCCGTGTTTTTCTTTTCATGTGTGTACTATTTGTCCGTTGAGGAAGGCTCTTTGCCGAAACGTTCGCTGTTGTGTTACGTCTTGTCAGGCCTACTAATACCCTGTTTTTTTTTGTTTTTTTTTGTTTTGTTTTTTTTTATCATAAATTTACACATCGTGTTATCATATCGAATGTGCATTAAAATGGTATTTCCGACCAGCTCCGCACCATAAAGCACCGTGCTGGTGTAATTACCATCAAAATGTTCTAGAGGAAACATAGCTTTCAAGATTGCTTATCATTTTTAAAATGTAATTATATTATATAATGAAATCTATGAGACAAAGTTTTAATTATGAATGCTACTCAATTATCATTTTGAATGTAATTGAAAAGATTTTACAGCATTATAACATGTGAATGACAAAAAAGATTTTAAAATATCAAGCATATGAAATGATGTAAACTATGCATTTTCTATATTTACTCTAATATATATGTTATCTAGCTGATCTTCCACCATTAAGCTGTTCTTTGAGAATTTGATATGCAAGTGACAAGTCACTTGAACTCGATCCTTTTTATTAAGGATACATTTTCAATAAAGATTTTAGGATTGTCTTCAGTGCTGCCAGCGCTAGGTTTTTCAACCTAGATCTAGGTTTTTTCGACCTTGTCTAGGTTTTCTAGGTTTTTTTATTTTAAAAATAGCCATAATCTAGGTTTTTCTTTAAAAAATAAATAAACGATGTTAAAGTATAAACAATAACAAATATGTGCAATTAATATCCTAAATAAATTCGGTTTTTCAAAAATAGTATTAAGCATTGGGTAGCAACAGTTTTTTCAGCCGATCTGTCATGTTACATTATGATATCTATGGCTTTATCCCACAAAATTCGAAAGGTGGCGCTGCTGCGGTCCCATCTGTCTGGAGAAATTTGGTAAAAGATAAAACAGTTGGAATGAGCCAAAATATTCAATTTTATTAGACTTCATGACCAACTTAACATCTATTCCATTTGCTTCTGCCTGCGTTGAGAGAATATTCTCCCACGTATGCATGGTATAATCTAAAGATAACTTAATACAACCTTCAGATAGACATAGTTAAAATAACTCTTTTCTTATTCCATATACAAGAACAAACACATACAAATTTTCGTTCTTTCCGTCCGGAAATTTGGGCGTGGAATGGGTTACCTGATCAAACGAGGAGAAACAAAACTCTATCAACATTTAAAATTCAAATAAAAATAAAAGACGTGACATAAACAATACAATGGTTATGGGCAGGACTCAATAATCTTCTGTATAAGAGGAGCGTCTGTAATAGATTAAATAAGAATGATTCCTAGAATACTGATAAGATTGTCATTTATGAGGAAGATGACATAAGTGGTGAATAAATGCAGATGTATGTATATTTTACAAATATTTATGCAGAACATACTGGTACCTTAGGGGCCGTCCATAAATGACGACATGCATCTGTGGGGAAGGGGGGTCATATTTTAATGATATGTGTGACAAGGGGGAGGGGGATGCTTAAGAACTGTGACGTCACATCAAAAACGCGCAACTTGAAACGAAAGTTCCACTTAAATATTTGAACATTTGATTGTTTAAAATTTATTTAATGACGTTTTAAATGGCTTGGCGTGAGTTACGATATCAGACTGCAGCTCACACTAAATAAAATGATTTGAAACAATCTAATTTTCAAATAGGAAATAGGGCCTTTTTTTTTGGGGGGGGGGCTTTATGACGTCATATTTATTTATTTTTAGCGTGTCTAGGTTCTTTCTTTCGGATCTAGGTTTTTTTCGACATGTTGGCTAGGTTTTTCCCAAAATTGTCACTGGCAGCACTGATTGTCTTACCCCGAATAACCATAAATGCAATATTAGCAAGCACATTTTAGCAATTGCAGTAACAATACTTGCCAGAATCCTCCTAAATCGCCTAAATTCATATCTGGATCTGGGTCTAGTACCAGAAAGCCAACGTTGTTTCTGGAAAGAACGTTGGACCATCGAAATGATTTTTTGCAGCAAGGCAGTTGCAGGAAAAGTGTCAAGAGCAGACTATGGACCTATTTTCCATTTATATAGACCTGACAAAAACCTTCGACACAGTCTACGGAGGATTCAAATAAGTATATAGCCTTTGTAAGGCAATTCAATGTTAGTATGCAGGCTCAAGTCCAGGACAACGGAGTGGCCTCTAAACCATTCCCTGCCACAAATGGCGTTAAGCTAGGCTGTGTTCTGGCCCCAACATATTTTTAGCCTCATGTTCTCAGCTATGCTTACAGAAGCCTTCAGGGACAGCAATGAAGGAATTGACATAAGGTATTTCACTGATGGTCGTTTGTTCAACCGCGTTGCAAAAACATAGGTCAAATCAGACAGCATCCTGGACCTTATTTTTGCTGATGACTGGGCCCTTAACGCGGGCTCTGAAGCACAAATGCAACTAAGCGTTGATAAATTTTCCAGTGCATGCTCTAACTTTGGGCTCACCGTCAGCACAGCGAAGACAGAAGTCTTATACCAGCCAGCCCCAGGCAAATCCTATACTGAGCCTAAAATAATCATCAACGGCAACAAAATCAACACAGTGAGTCGTTTTAATTACCTTTCAAGCACACTGTCTCTGAAGGCCGATATTGATTACGAGGTGAATGCGAGAATCTCCAAAGCCAGCGCATCATTTGGCAGATTGCATGACAGTGTCTGGAACAGAAGTGGAATAATCACCCAAACAAAACTAAAATATACAGAGTTGTAATGCTCCCCACGTAGCTATATGCATGTGAAACTTGGACTGTATACCAACGCCATACGAGGTTGCTGAACCATTTCCACACCAAAAGCCTAAGAAAAAAAATTATCTAAATAAAATGGCAGGAAAACGTTCAAGACACTGAAATATTAGCCAGGTCAGGACTACCCAGATTCCTTAATAGCCTGATGCAGAGCCAACTACGCTGGGGGGTAGGGGTGGCAATTAGTGCGCATTCCCAAACCATTCCCTCCAGAATATACTCTTCTATGGGGAAACTTATAGAATGGCATAGAGCACGCGGAGTTCCATTGAAGCGATACATGGATGCACTTTAAACTGCTCTAAAGGTCTTTGACATGAGACATGAATCCTGGGAAGCAGCAGACAGTAATTGAGCCTACTGGCGCTCTATGATACGGAATGGCGCAGCTGTCCGTGAGGCATCTAGACAACAGGCTGCCAAGACAAAACATCAAGCCAGGAAGTACCGTAAACAAAACCCTCCTGAAGGGTTCCCATCACTCTCTTGTCCGACATGCGGACGCGACTTTCGTGCTTGAATAGGGTTAATAAGTCACCAGAGGACACACGTGGTGACCTAGCACATGTCAAATACAAATATGATGAGAGCAGTCATCGTCGACTACGACGGACGAACAACAAAAACAAAAAAACAACAAACAAGCACATTTTACTCGTTTGGGGGCCGTCCATAAATGACGTCACGCACCTAGGGGGGGGAGGGGGGTCACACTTTTGTAACGATGCGTGACGAGGGGGAGGGGAGGGGGGGTTGAAGAAATATGACGTCACATGAAAAGGGTAACTTTAAATAAAACTTCCACTGTAATATTTGGTCGCTTACATTTTTTTAAAAACAATGCAATATCTGTAGGCCATCAAATGCCGGTTGGCGTAAGTTATCAATAAATGAAAAGTAAAGCTAATTATAATCCTTAAGTTTGAGAACTCATAAGAGAACGTATAAAAGCGTCGTTTGATGTTGACATCAAAGCATTTGTGGAGTAGCCGCAGCTCCGTTTGGTTTTCTTACGATAGGAGTCGCCGAACCTTTTTACCCGTTACCTAAAGATACAAGTTATGTGTGCGACCCGCCCCCCCCCCAAATCAAGGTCCTGCCCACATGACTCGGGTGGGGATTTGGGGGGAGCGTCGTTAGCACCCCCCCCGGTGAGTTTTACAAGCATGATAAGTGTCTAAAAATTGATATCAATATGATTATTTGTAGATATTTTAAGTCAAAACGACACGGAATATCAATTTTTATTTTTTATTTATTTTTGGGGGTGGGAGGGGGATCTATATGACACAATTATAACGTGTTAAGCTTGATATAATTGTTCGATTGGTTTTGGGTCTAACGCCCCTGGCCATTCTAGATATAATAGTATTCATTAACTTTATTAATTGCATTAAATTCTTGTCATCGCAATTCGAGAGTAGCACAAAATGCAGGTGACCAGATTTTCCCGGGGGTGAAGCGGGACGGGGCCACTCGGATGGGGGGGGGATCCCCAGATTTCTGTAGCAAAAAATCGGGACGTCTGGTCACTTGAGCTGGACATGAAGTCTGAAATCGGGACGTCTGGTCACCTTACGCATCGGGATCACCGACAAGTCACGGGAAGGCCGTATCAAGGAGTAAAATGTAAATAACCACAGAAATCGACGCACCAACTGGCTTAGCTAATAATAAAGCAATTTAAATTTATAAAAAAATATCACCGTTTTGAATATTTAATTAAATTTAAGAAAATATTAAGTCATTCGTTCAAATCAAAATAAAACTAATTGTATTTAAAGTATTGAAAAAAGCGGGACAAACGGGCGTCCCGTCGGGACAAGCGAGGGTCAGCGGGACATTAGGTCTGAAATCGGGACTGCCCCGCCTAAATCGGTACGTCTGGTCACCTTACACAAAACAACTTTTCTTCTTAGCTCAGTTTTTAAGGCATTAATTTTAAATATAACAGAAAGGATACTTGATACAGTGAAGTCAAGTGGATTAAGATTATTGTCACTCGTGTCAATATAAATGAAAGTAGTCAAATTTAAAATATGCATTTTCTGGAAGGAACCGGTTCAATAGTGGGCAAATGTTCGAAGCGTACACATACAAATTACGGAACACATGACGTAATTTAATATATCTAGTGGGTAGAAAATAAGATGGGTTTTTGTTGTTGTTTTCTTGTGGTTTTTTTTTGTGGAGGGGGGGGGGTCAAAACTTTGTGACGTATTTTTGGAGGGGGGGTCTAACTTTTTGTGACGACGCGTGACGAGGGGAGCGGGAAGGGGTGAAAAATCGGCCAAAATAGCGTGACTTCATTTATGGACGGCCCCTTGTGATATAATTATTAAATTCAGGAGTGATTTAAGTAGTAAATGAAATTACACAATTACACAAATAACCTTACATGTGTTTCCCAAATGACTTCATTTTATGATTTCTTAAAAAATGAGAAATTTTAGAAATTTATTTTAAAAAATGATAGGAAACATATACATATTTCAAATCTAACATGATATTTTTGTAATAAAGAGATTAGTAACTCAATTATTTTAGGAAGGTTCTTAATAATAATTGAATGAAAAATGTAGAAATTTTAAAAGTATGAACGTTGAATTATTTATGAACAATATATTTATAGAAAAACATGTAATATAATACTACATTGAAATAAACTACGTCGTCTCAACAAACAATTAGTCTTAACACTGTTATCTCACAACTACTTGAGAAAGTTTATTTTATATAACTATTCACAGCTTGCAAAATACCTTGTTGTTCTTACAATAAACTAGAAGAAAACACCTTGTTGTTCTTACAATAAACTAGAAGAAAACAGCTCGCTTTTCTTACAATAAAAAAGAAGAAGAAAACACCTTGTTGTTTTTACAAAAAACTAGAAGAAAACAACGTGAAAAATATTTGTATACCTGAAACAACACCAGCAAACAAACAAATAATAATATCCCTAAATATAAATTGCACCTAAGTGCGTCCGTCAGTGTGAAGTCCCTATGCGGGGTAACTCCCTATAATAAAATTAATTATTGACAATTATGATGTAAAATAAGAAACATTTGGTGTCGAGATTAACAAGAAGGCGTTTATCGCAATAACATATTGTGGCGTGACGTCATCGTCTGAGGTTACATTAATTTGTAAAAAGGAAACGAAGTAAAAAGAGCCATGGTTATTTTAATGTGTTTTTTTTAATGTTAATATCCTGCTCCGTGTGTGTAAATAAGTATGTGTGTGCACGTGCGTATATACGTTAGTGTATGTGTGTTTTTTTTTCTTTTCTTTTTTTAAAAATTATTTTAAACAATTTTGTATTTGTTAACTAAATGAGATGACGCGGGTTATGTTTATGTCTGGTAATGTAATGCCTCTAAGAAGACTACGCACATCTTTTTTTTTAATTTTAAAGATTTAATATTTGTTTGCAAGTTACATCTTTATACTGTTTTCTTTATGTATTTTAGAGATGTATTGATCCAGCCGTTCGAAAAAAATATTTACTTTAATCTTTCTTCAAATGTCTACATTTATGTTAAGCGTTAATCTACCTTACGTTTTGTTTACAAACCATAGCCACTGTTTTCATAAGTGTAATATTATAACAATGTTTATATAATATTATTTAGTTTATTATCAAACACACTGTTTGTTTCTATTGGTTCTGATTTATTCGTGCGAACATGACTACCGCCTGCATGTATTTCATGGAAACAACACTTCATTCAATGTTATACCAATTCCTACATCTGTAACTGTTTGTTTCTATCGGTCCCATATTTCTGGAAAAATATTACTGACGAAGCTGTGCGAAACTTCGCAACGTGGCTGTAAAGTTTTTTTCTCAACATTGGAATAACTTCGGGGACGTGCTCTTCGTTGTTTTCAGTGACGGAAAATTAGTCATACACTCAACAATACGCTCAGTACATGAATACTTTTAGGACTGTATGGTGGCGAGGTAGAAATTGTGATGTCCGAAATACTTCCAGCCATTATCTTCATTTATTTCCCAGAACGTCTTCATACCTCTCCTCGAGTTTACAATCCTAGTCAACAGCTATGTATATATATATATATCTATATATATATATATATATATATATATATATATATATATCTATATATATATATATATATAATTCAGCAGAAATTAGGACAAGCACAAGACATGAACAAATAACAATGACAAATGACCCTCACTAGGATCGACCAATCACAGTTTGTTATTGGAAAGCGATGGTTGGTGCAGGGTGGAGTCGAAAGCTAATAATAGAGCACATATCTCGAGACCAACAATGCGTTGGCGGTTCCCTCTTCCCCAAAGTTCACTCGTGTTGTTCATATTTCTTCGTGCTGTAGTGTGTGTCCATTCTTTTCCCCTTTCGTTGCACTATCTACGAGCAGGTATGCGGCGAATGCTAAGCCACGGGTCGTATCTAGTATGTATTAATAACAACAAATATTGTTGGGAATTTCCGGTTTAAAAACAAGTCACCTGATGTTATTTAATGGAAATTTCAACATAATACTTTCAATTTCAGTTAGGGACTTACCTAGAAATTCTATTACATATGTAAGTACTCTAAACTGTAAGTACACACATTTCTAAAATGTAATGAAGCATTAAGTTATAACAATAGTATTATCTATTACAGTTTAGTATAATAATTCTTTTGATCATTGTATTATGAGTCTCGGGAGTCTTGGGGTGAGATTCACTTTAATAAAATTAACTCAAGCCACGGTTTAAAGTTTACAAGCAATTCAATACGTGAACTGGAAAATATAAATGATTAAGTGTAACAAGCAGGTCTATATTTCTTCAAGTATGAAACATGAAGCAGAAAATACATCACGATCCTTATCCATTTATTATAAATTATAATATAATAATATAATACGAGGCAGGTTTTTAACATTGGTGATGAACTCAAAAATATAATTATAATATAAATATAAATACCGAATTTTGAAGAAGATAACGAATAGTGATCCCAGTGGCGTAGCTAGAGCTTTAGCCGCCCGGGCGGTCTCCACTTTGCCGCCCTTTTTAGGGGCCGTACATAAATGACGTCACGCACCGGGGGGAGGAAGTCATATATTTGTGACGAGGGGGGTGTTTTTAAGAAATCTGACGTCACTTCAAAACGAGCAACTTTAAATGTAATTTCCACTTAAATATTTGATTACTGACACTTTATTTAATGACGTTTATGTAAAACGCGTGTTACTATATTAGAGTGCAGCCTTACACTAAAAACATACTTATATGCCAAAATTTTGATTTGAAACATTCTCAGTTTCAAATAGGAATTACGGCTTTTAAGGTGAGGGGGGGGGGTTCAAACGTTTGTGACGTTATATTGAAGAAGGGGTCTAAGCTTTTCTGATGAAGGAGGAAGGGGTGAATAATCAGCCAAAATCACGTGATGTCATTTAAGGACGGCCACTTAGTCGATTATATGATGGTTTTTATAAATTAATAGACATGAATAAATAGTTGTAATTGAAACGAAGTAAAGGTGGGGAACTTGTTTACCATTGCGTGCCATATTTATGTAAGCAGTAATAATAAGATGATATACCTATAAATACACATTTATAAAAATACACGATACCTTTTTTAAATGGCAACAAGAAAGTTAATGAGGTCGCCCACTTGAGACCAAATATATTCCAAATTTACACCCAAAAAACATTACCAAACAATGAAATTGTATACATTAGTTAGTAAATAAACATATTTATACATTTACTTTCATAATAGAAAAATCGTGTACTATGCTATAAAAATTAAAATTATTTGTAATATCTTGTTCTATGGACAATATTGCAAGATTTTGTTGTCTTAAATCTCTCACTGTGGAACGAAGATAATTTTATATCAAATTCAGTTTGGAGAAGCTCCTTTCTCATTTAGCGACACTGATAGTAATTCTTGAAAAATTCATAGCAAAATTACAATGTTGGGTACAAAATTTTACAATCTATACTGTTGAATAAAGTTTAATAGATCACGGAGGCCTTTTCCCCCGTTTTTCTAACATAATGCCTCTTCTTGCAGTGTATGTACAGCCATAAAAACATGGATCCTTTTTAATCCAATATGGAATAGTTCTTTATCAATGTCAATAAAGTAATTTATTTGATGTTTTAATGCTTCATTTAATAGGTAACATGGTATTATATACGAATATTTTCTTGCAAGAACATGCAACTGATAAAGAGTTCTTTTATAATTCCATCCATGGATAAAAACATTCCTCGTTGTACTTCTAGTTCTAAAGATACAACCACGTCTTCTTAAATTTCCCCCACACATATTTTTTTTTATTCTTCTAGCTCCGCGTTCAGTTGATATCTTCAACTCTTCACAAATGATTTGGATGATATAACAGCTTTTTACTATTAGCACATCTCTTTGTTCCCATAAATTGAGATAACATAGAAAAGAAAAATATTGCATTGAATTGAGTAAAATTCCAGCATCTGATCTCCTCTAACTAGTTACTTCTTCAGATGTCAATTTTTCGAAGGCGCTTGAAATTTTGGAGACTATTGAGTAACAACCTGGGATGGTAACTTGCAACTTTTTTGTCTAAATTTAACACTCATGGGGCACCGGGGGCCCATATTGTAATTTTTTTCTAATATGAGTATATAAAATTAGTATAAGCGCTAGCTACTGGGTAAATTGTTGGATCTTAACCAAACTTTGTATATAACAACTTGAGAGCCAATATTAAAATACCATAGGATAGGGCACTGAACTCCTAATAGACATTCCTTTGGGGCTGGCGGTCCGAAATTTCCTATTTCTTAAACGTTTAAGATTTTCATTCGGTTATGAACAATCTTGACAACTAAGGACAAATGTATCCATTATTATACAAATTGAAATGAACAGGTGTATTGAACTTTATATCTTGCACTGAATGGGCCCTGGGGCCCTTAATGTCTTTTTTTTTGCTTAAGTAAGATATATAAAAATTATCTTATGCGTTAGCTACTGAGTAAATGAATGGATCTTAACCAAAATTTGAATACAAAAACTTGATAGCCCATATTAAAATGCTATAGGGCAAACAACTTCAAATATCCATTCCTTCGGGGCCGGGGGCCCCAAATGTCTTTTCTTCATATATGTTTAAGATATTTTCCACATTCAATTTTTCGCCATCTTGAGGAATATATATTTCAGGAAAATGAATTACAATGAACTGGCTTTTTAAATCAACATCTTTCAACGAAAGGGCACAAGGGCCTTTAATGTAGTTTTTTTCTTATATTAGCTGTATACAAATTTTATTATTAAAAAACTCAAGGGTCTATATTGTATTACTATAAGGCACTGAACTCTTAATATTATTCCCTCGGGCAGCGGGCCAAAACTGTCTTTTTTTAGTAAATGTTTAATATTTTATCTTCCATTCAATTTTTTTACAATATTGAGAAATATAAATTAATGTATGTATTTTGAAATTTATGCAAATGAACATATGTTTCGCACTTTATTTCCTGCAATAATTGGTCCCTGGGGCCGTTAATGTCGTTTTTTGCTAATACTAGCTCTATAAAAAATTAGTTTATGCGTTAGCTACTGAGTAAATGATTGGATCTTAACCAAACTTTGTACAGGTATAAAATACTTGGTAGCCCATATTAAAATACTTAAGGGTTCTGAACTTTTAATGTCAATTTCTTCGGGGTCTTTTTTATATATGAGTAAGGTATTTTTGATATTCACTGTTTAACGATCTTGATAAATATATCCCTGAAGTAACTAAATTATAATAAAAATGTTTTTTGAAATTGACATCTCGCACCGAGTAGACCAGGGCCCCCTTTATGTCGTTTTATTTCAATATATCTATTTATATAAAAATCAAAATATGTATCTCTGTGTGTGTGCGCGCATGTCCTTTATAGCTGACTAAACCATTCACCCGATTGTGACGAACCTTTTTGAGACTGTTTAGTATGCTCCCGGGATGGTAAATGTGTACAATTTGTTTCGAAATTTAACACTTATGGGGCGCCGAGGGCCAATAATGTCATGTTTTGCTTATATGAGCTATATCAAAATTAGTTTAAGCGTTAGCTACTGTGTTAATTAATGGATGTTAACTAAAGTTTGTATATAAAGACTTGACAGCCAATAGTAAAATACTATTGGGCAATAAACTCCTAATGACCATTCCTTTGGACCTGGGGGCCCAAAATGCAATTTTTCTTCAATTTTTAAGAATTTATTCCCCATTAATTTATTAACAATTTTGGAAAATAAAGATAAATGCATCCATTATTATCCATATTGAAACGAAAAGGTGTTTTGAACTTTATGTCTTGCACAGAATGGGCCCTTAGTGTCGTTGTTTGCTTATAAGAGCTAAAGAAAGTCTAGTTTCTGCGTTAGGTACTAAGTAAATGAATGAATCTTAACCAAACTTTGTATTCAAAAACTTTGTATCCCATATTAAAATACTTAAGGGCACTGAATTTCTAATGTCAATATCTTCGGGGGCCAGGGGCCCCAAATGTCTTTTTTCGTATATGTTTAAGATATTTTTCCTGTCCACTTTTTAAATATCTTGAGAAATATATCCACAAAAAAAACTGAATTAAAATGAACAAGTTTTTGAAATCGACCTCTTGCACCGAATTGGCCGGGGCCTCTTAATGTTATTTTCCCCCTATATTAGCTATATAAAAAGTAGTTTAAGCGTTAGATAATGAGAAAATAACTGGATTTTGACCAAACTTATTAAATAAAAACTTAAGAGCCTATATTATAGGGCACTGACTACTAATGTCCATTGCCTCGGACCTGGGGGCCCCAAATGTCTTTTTTACTGATCTTTAATAATTGTATTCCCTATTCACTTTTACACGATATTGAGGATTATAGCTTGAGTACAATGGTAATATAAAAAACTATAATATCCCTCATTTTGGGGCCAGGGCCCTTAATATCGTTTCGTCTTTTGTACGCTATTTCATTATTTATTTATTTATCCGTTTGCTATGAAACTTGGACGTTTTTTTCACACTTCCGCGAAGGTTTCTGGCATAATTGTTCTTAAATACACCATTCATAAAGTTTCTTTAAATTTATTCATTTTTACTGAGATCGTTGCAACGCACGACGGGTCTGCTAGTGAGCTATATACAAATAAGTTTAATTATATACACTATACACATTTTTTAAGCGTTAACTACTGGGAAAATGGATGAATCTTGACCAAACATTGTGTATAATAACAAATATATCCATTGTTATCCAGATTGAAAATAACAGTTGTTTTTAACTTTACATATTGAACAGAGTACGCCTTGGGTCCGTGTTATTTCGTGTACATAACATTTTCCAACGATGAAAGGTGTGTTAAGGCCCTTTTTCCGTGATCAAATCGGGCTGAAATTTAGCAGGCAGATTGTAGTAGTTTTTATTACTATAAATCCTTTAAATATAAGACATAACTATTTTTTTTTATTGATTTTTGGTTTGTGGTGCGATGCGTATTATAATGAACATTCATTTAGTTATGTCTCGTATGTAAAGGATTATAGTCAAAAACTTTGTTATTTACTGTTTTTAAAAATTTTATTAGCAATTTATGTTTACTGATGATACGATGTAAATTAACCATTATCTTAACGCGTTTACCTTGAATGGCCTTTCTTCGGATATCGTTGCAACGCGCAAACGGGTACGGCTGGTTATGGTTATAAAAATGGGATATGTTTTGTGACAAGAATCTGTAGTATCCTCACGCTTTTTTTGTAACGCGACCTCAAGAATCTCTTTCCAAATATTAAGCCATTCTTCAAATACTTAACAGCACTCCATTGTCAGCATTTTTTCTTCAGCTCACTCATTCTCTTACGTGTTGTAAAAAACCCGCTGTTAATAGTTATTAACTTTTTCAGTGGAATGCTGCAGTAAAGCCCCTTTTGAAAAAATTATTCGATGCTAAGATTCGATGTTATTATAACGTCTCTACAGGGCAATTAAATTCCTCTTGGACCGGGGACCCAAAATCTTTATTTTTCTAAACATTTAATATTTTTACGATCACAATGCCCGTGCCATGTCACGGGGTGAGCGCACTAAAAATAAATATTTTTCGTTTTCAGGTTTCAAATTCCCCTTAAAAATTGATAGAAGAGGGTAAACGCATCATGAAATTCTCATAGCGATAAAATAACCCACTACTTCATAAAAATCCCAGTATGTGTGTTGAGAAAATAGGAAGTATGATTCAATTAAATATTTCCCATCAAATTTTGGTATTTCTGTTTTAATTACTCACGCTTTTCTCTGAATACTCTACCAGAATAACAAAGGTCCTTAACAGCTACACAACTCTAATGGGCAAGGCTCAATTTCTCTTTACATGACTAATAAAATAAAAACAATATCTTGCCATATGATTCCTTTGGTTCTAGGAAAAAGCTCCCCTAAACACCCATTCCATTTATAGTCTAAGCATGAAATTAGTTACAGACAATTACGATATTGTTTTGAGCCATATGATATTGATGTGAATATTGATACCTAGTGGAGGGTGGAAAATAGGGTTATTTTGTTTAAAAGACTCATTTTCTTTTCATAGGATTAATAACATAAAAACAATTTTGCTGAGATATTTATCTTCTAATAAATTATTGTGTCATTCATAATGGCTTTCCGCTCTTTTCTTCTAGTAGTAACAAAGTGCTAAATTGGCATATACTTGTACCACTAACATATACGGATTATTTTTATTTGTATATATAATATAATATATATATATATATATATATATATATATAAATACATATATAAATATATATATATATATATATATATATATATATATATATATATATATATATATATATACACGTATTTTCATTTTTTTTATTTTTTGAACAGCTTATTAATTGAAATATTTCGTAAGGTCTTAATATATAACATTTACTATGTATGCATTTGATTTTAAATCAGAATGGTTTAAAAAACACACACTTTTTTCAAGCAAATTTATACAGTTTATATTTAATGAAAACTGCCATTTAGTGCACCACATAATTTGCTTTTGAAATCAATCTTTATACGAAAATATTCTTGTTGCATAATATTGCTCTAATAAAATCATAACAGTGTGTCACAACATGAGTTGTTAGTGTATATTTTCGACAGAACACGCACTTTCTGATGCTAGATCCTATGTATAAGTCGTTTTACCCGTGATATTTCTTTACACTAAATATACGTACAATTTAAGAACAGTACAATTTTTATCCGAAGCGGATGTCATTTAACAGCATTGTTTTTAGAAATCTACCAATCTTCTTTTTAAAATGTATGTTTCATCATTCGTTTGTTCTTAAGTACCTGTTTTTAGTTTTACCTTTTTAATGGGAAAAGCTCTCCAAAACAGTATTTCTATTTCCTGTCCTAGCATGACCTTAGTAAAACTAATAGGATACTTTCTTTTAATGAGCCAGTTATTGTTTATGTGGGCATCCGGGCAGAATAGCGACTGTCAAAACAGCGACCGTCATAATAGCGACTGCATCATAACAGCAACTGTATCTAATAGCGACTTTTTGTTCTTTTCTTTGTGATAATGTTTGAAAAACTTTTTGAAAAACTTACTGTGCCTAGCCTACAATGGAGATTATGAAATCAAGAAAAGTAACACATGATAAGCCATGTAGGTTGTTTGTACAGAAGGGACAATAGAAAATTAAATACAATCAGCTGGAGGTGTGTATAAATAAATGCTGGTGTTGTAAAGAGTGTATACACGTTATCGGGACACATTAAAAAAAAATTATGTAAAAAATAAAAATAAAATTAGCACTGCTATTACTTCAGTCAAATATATTTTTCAGAAAGCTCGATAGAGATTAACACACATAGATGAAGTCGATTAATTGAGGGGGATTGCTGTGGTAGGGGCAGAGGTGGCGTGTGGCTGCTTTTTTAAGCTAGAGACAGTTCGACTACAGGACTTTTTGATCCCCGGATGTTTCGACCCTTTTCCTCGTAAAATTGTTGTTAGTTTTTTTTCTAATATAAAAAAATAAATAAAAATAAAATAGTTTAATATTATTATCTATTAAAAATTAAAAACGACATGAAATAGTTATTACACGCTTTTATTTACAACGTTTAATTTGCAACTAAAAAGTATACACACTGAAAACCAATCAACATTAAGTGCGAATTCATGATTGTGTTAAATGCATCACTGCTCTGAGGTAGCAAGTCCTTCCAAACCTATCCAACTCCACCCCCACCCCAAGGCAATGTGGTCAGATAGTCCTTTATAAAGGTACCTACATTCTCTCAGCCCCAATCCCTTTATTTACCTTCTCCATAACATGGGGTCCGTGGTCGTCACTTAGTAACATGTCATTATGTATCTCTCGGACAGTTCGACCACAGGACGTTTTGACAAGGGGGTTGTCAATATTGTTAAAAAAAGCTGCACGGTTAACCATGATTCAAATTTTATTTTTACTGAGCTGTTGTTTGTATTTAAATGAATGCGTGTATATATAGCATAAGTTAATTGTTTTAAATTTTATTTTAAACACAATTTTTAATTTCAATAAATACTTCATCAAAATGTTGCTACTTTTTGGAGTTATTATTTGCTACTATGCATTTATGTACTTTCGTCACTTGGGGTCCTTGGGTAAGTTTAGACAATGAAAAGGGGTCTATGAGTCAAAAAAAAGATTGCAACCACTGTGCTAGGTGAACAGTTGGACAAGAATAGCTATGTGGTGAAGTCGATTTTATGACAGTAGCTCTTTTGATACAGTCGCTATTTTGAAGTCGCTATTATGACGGTCGCTGTTTTGACAGTCGCTATTTTGAACCAGTGCCGTTTATCTGAATATGGATGTCTAAGTAAGGTGTTAAATTAAAAATTTGAATCTCCGGGTTTGGTCTTAAAATTGTCTCTCCTGCGTGTAATGTTAGGCACCAAGCATATAAACAGTTGCTAGGCTATAGTGTTTATGCCACACAGGGCTCGGCGCTATTATTGACTCATGCCCCTACTAATAAAAAGTACTTTAAAAAGATCTGAAGGTTGCCCCTCAATTTAAAAATAACTGTTCAACTTATTAGATTCACTCTTTCGCCAGTGCAGATAACCCATATATATAATCCATTTTTCTCTTTAGCAGTACCGAATTTAATTTTTTAATCCATCTTTACCTTTGAGTTTTTTTATAGAGGAACCATTCCTGAAATAAAATAACGTATTTTATTTAAGCACCTGAGGTAAATAAATATGCAACTTAACAAACACTGGCATTGATTTCTTATTAAATCACAGGCTTCGTGCATTAAATGCCATTAAGGTGAGATTTCTATGTATACATTTAATTGTAGGCAATTTAATGTTGTAATTTGTCTGCATAAAGTTGACTTATGTATCAAAAAATCATACCAATACCAGCCTGCAATATAATTTTTTATGCCTAAGACACACTTTCTGATGCATTCAACGGTAATATATTACAATAAAGAAAACTGTGTCAAGCCGTAAATTTAAACAAATTTGAATGGTTTATGAAGATATATACTTGTAGTCTTGTTAGAGGGGAAACATTAGCAGACACAGAAATAACCAAAACACACACTTGCACCTATCGACAACTCAACAGTTATTACCCGAACCACGTACCATGGCATTGCATTATTCTAGCATTATCCCACATTTTAAATTTAAGCTTTATAATTCGTTTACCCGTTAAATGACAACATCCGTTCATTTACAGTTTTATACATGACCTTTATTCAGGACAAATTGGATATGTTTTTATTGAGCTATGTAATATTTATGTGAATATTGATGCCTATGGTAGGGGGTTTGGGGAATATAAATTATTGTTTTTTTTAAAAAGACACACGTTTTAGTTGCAAGGTTTTGTGCTTAAACTGCTGGTTTAGCTTAATCTATGTAAAAAGGATATTATCAGTGCCTAAGAAATAGTGTTGTTGCCATTCAGGGTTCAGCAAAATTATTAACTCCTGCCCATTCAAATGAAAAAAAAACATTCAAATAGTTCTCATAATTTCCCATCTTTATAAAAAAATCTATTCCGCGTATTTGCTTCACTCTTAAGGCATTGTATACATATTCCATTTTCTTATTTAAAATCCCTGAGCGTTTATTTTTAATACAGATTTTCTTAAGGGCAGTTTATATAGCAATCACTCCAAAATAATGGCTTGTATTATGTAACCACCTAAAGTAAATAAATCTTACACCTAACAAATGTTCTCATTGTTTATATCACACATCACTTGTTACATACATCAAATGTGGTTCCATGTGCATTTTTCTATTTATAAATGAAATTGTATGCAATTTAATGTTGTTAATAATATACATAGGTGTACAAAAACTTGTATTAAAATTTAAGTATGATATTTTGTCTGCCCTGAAATCATTTTTTGTTCATACATTTCTACAGGGTCGTCTTAACGCATAGGCCCGTTAGGCATTTTCCCGGGGGCCCACGGGCATAGGGGCCCCATGGGAATATGTTTATTTATATATATTATGTATATTTATTTTTTATTCCTGCGGGGGGGGGGCGCACTCTTTATTTGCCCGGGGGCCCAAAACGGTGTAAAGACGTTTCTGCTGATTTCTATAATTATTTGAAATACTATTTAATCTAAATTTCACCCCAAGTTGTGCTTAAAAGAATGTTAACAGTGGCTAAGATAAAATTAATTCGACCAAGATTTGGGTGATTTTATTATTAAAATATACCCTTCAAAATTTTACAAAAGTTCCCCTCTATATAAAAATAAATGTTTCACCAATTAGCCTAAATTTTACCGAAGTACATATTATTACTATATATAGTGCAACTTCTTCTTTAAAAGCGACTGTAAGTTCTTTTCTTTTTTTTTCCATTGTGGCTATTCATACATAACCAATTTTCTTCTTAGAAAGAACCAGAAAGTTCTTTTCAATCTCTATTTAGCAATCTATGAAAGCAATCGTCCTAAACTAATCGAATTTAATATTGAAGAGCTAATCTAGCATTGTCGTGTTAAAGGTATGACACATCAGATATAAAAATAAACCGTTTCATAACATTTAGTTCACAACTAATACAAACACACACTCACAGACACACACCCATACACATGAACATACACAGGCACATACCTTTTCACACACATACCATGGGTTATCAACATATTTTAAAAATAAATACAATCAAATAAACCACTGCTCTTTTTACATTGTTCCCTTTTCCCAAATTAATATAAGCTCAAACAATGACGTCACGTCATATAATAATTTACGGCGCGAAACACCACACGGTCTGTTAATCTCGAAACAAAAATTATTATGATTTCACGTCTATACTTTCAATTTAAAAAAAGAAAAACAGTCGGGAGTTACCCCGCATAGCGTGTACCCACACACTTAACGACGTGCTTAGTCGCAATATATATATGAATTATTCCTCACTACATTAAATCGATTAGACCATTGTCGAAAAATATATCCATCATGATCCAGACTGAAATCAATATGTTTTTAACTTTACATCTTACACCAGTTGGGTCCGGGGGCAACTTAATGTCAATCTTTTTTATGAAATTGTATAATTATTATTGTATACAGTGGCTACTGGAAAATGGATGGATCTTTACCAAACTTGATACATAAAAAATTGACGGCACTTATTAAATTTCTATAGGGTACCATACTCCTATTGTCACCTCTATTTGGGCCGGGGGCCCGAAATCTTTATTTTCGTAAACTTTTAAATCTTTATTCCCCATTAAATTCTTACAAATTTTGACAATACTGACACATATCTCAATCATGATCAAGATGGCAAATTTCAGGCCTATGAATTTTTCTTTTTACACAGTTTCGGCACTGGGCTCTTTAATTTAAATTAGTCCTAATTTTAAATCATATTGAACATTTTACAAACAAGTATATCCATTATGATCCAGATTGAAATCAATTGGGGTTTTGAAATTTACATCCTGCACCATTTTGGCCAAGGGGCTTTTAATGTCTTTATTTTCTTATGTAAGCTGTATAAATATTATTTTGGTCACTAGTCGCCAGGAAACTTTATAAATTTGTTGAGTACACTCCGCGATCCGCGAAGGGTTGTGGCTACAATATATGTTTCTTAATCAAACTTGGTACATACAATTTTGATGATTAACATCTAGAACCTATAGGACATTGAGACCCTGATGTCCAAATGTTAAGCAAGTTTAATTTCAAAAGTCTACACGTAATGGCCTTAACTGTCGACAAAGTTCGCAATGTAAAAATTTCTAATTTATTGCCTTATCTTTATGAAATTCGGTACACAGCATACCTTCCCTCACCGACACCGATGAACGTACTTATTTCATGGTGTGATTTCAAACTCAGTTGCCATAATGAACTTGTGTAACGCACTTTGTTACTTTTGGTCACATCGTTCAGATATTTGGTACTAGATATTCTAACGCTAACAGAATACTACTTTTCCGCTGCGCAGCGCAAGTATTTTGCTAGTTATAAATACATTAATTCAGAACTTGATCTACCCATGAGATTATATTTACGGTAAAAAATAAACTAGTTCATATAAAAGCCCTTACTTAATTAAACTAATGTGATCTTTCAATTCCAGATTTGCGATGTCAAAGAAAAACATCTGGAAAATCAAGACATGGCAGTAGACCAATGATTTCAGTAGGTCTCAAACCAGCGATGTAAATAGTTCACTTACACCAGGTACAATTCCAGGTCCAACAAAATATAACACGATGGAGAGTTGTATCCCTTCAATACACGATGATTATTTAAAGGTGTCGTATGATGATCTGTTTCAAACCATCTTGTCAGGCAACTCAGATGACGTGATCAAATTGATTGAGTCATCCAATGTAAGAGACAATTATTTCGACCAGACTACTCTTGACCATGGGCTTTTGATGGCGTGCGACCGAGGACGCAAATTTGTTGTACAACATTTGCTACTTAAAGGTGCTTCAATCAACACCAGGGACCCACTGGGCTACACCCCCCTCCTACTTGCAGTTGAGAAAAGATTCATAGAAATTGTTAGGATACTCCTCGACAAGGGAGCTGACGTGAACGCGTCAAACATACGTGGTAATTCGGCCTTGACCTTGTCCGTTAGAATGTGTGAATCTAAAGACATGGTTATTCAGCTGCTACATAAAGGTGCTTCAATCAACACCAGAGATCCACTGGGCTACACCCCGCTCCTACTTGCTGTTGAGAAAGGATTCATAGAAAGTGTTAGGATACTCCTCGACAAGGGCGCTGACGTGAACGCGGCCAACATAAACGGTGATTCGGCTTTGACCTTATCCGTTAGAACATGTGGATCTAAAGATATGGTTAAGCTACTGCTACAGCAGAAAACAGTCGATGTTAATCACAGAAATAAAGATGGCTACACATGTTGGATGAAAGCCGTGGAGGCTCTGGACTTTAACACGTTGAAGCTACTCATCAAGTCAGGAAAAGAAATTAACAAAGACTTTAACAGCTTTAAACAACAAACACATAAAACAGGAAACACATCAGTAACGGAAAGACCTGTCACTGAAACTTTTAATGTCCAAGCTATTATATCACTAGTTGAGCGTGGGGCCACAGACTTCGAAAATACTTTGAGGATGGCAGTTTTTGAACGTGATTTGAACAGTGTTAGGTATATGATTGATTATGGAATATTTGATGATAAATTATATAACGATGGAAGATTACTTATTGATTTTATGGAAGATATAGAGAAGAAACCATGTGAACAATGCCCATTGAGTGAAACTGAATTGAAAATCTTAAAAAAACTTTTTAAATATGCCGCTGAATCTTGTTTAAGGTCAAAATTAATAGATAATAACGTATTCATGCTAGCAGTTAACATTGGCAGTAGTGACCTCCTTAAGTTACTATGTCAACATTTCGCTAACTCAAACACACGCAATTTGACTACCCAATATACAGAGGCAATAACAGCTGTGATAGGGAAGGATCGTTGTGATTTGCTGAAAGTTCTAGTAAAATACGCAACTACTTACAATTGTTTGGACAGAAGACGTCTAAACTTTGTCATAGAAGAAGCCTTAAAAAGTGGCAATGTGAAGGTCGTGAAGATATTTATTAAAAATGGAGTGACCGTCGATGTAACGTCGGGACTGGAAATTGCTGTAAAATATAAAAGATTAAATTTGCTGAGATTTTTAATCGGCAAGTTTTCAGATATATGCGGATCAGCAATTAATGATAAATGTGAAGGTCTAATTCATAAAGCTGTTGAGTTGGGTGACGTCGATATTATAAATACACTGCTTGACATCGGATATAATGCTAACAGTTTGTATGACGAAACTACACCAATTATGAAAGCTGACACACCACAAGTTATGGAACTGTTAATCAGACGAGGGGCACATGTCAACAATCAGTCTGATCAAGGGAATAAAATAAATGTATTATCTTACATAGTACTGAGAGAATTAATAAAGGTAAGATACGGAGAACTGACATCTAAAGAAAAAGAGGAGAATGCAGAACTCTCTTCATCAAAGATCAATTTGAAAGCCTTGGTAGAAATTCTGTTGAGCAATGGAGCAAATGTGAACGATACAGATTCTAGTGGACAAACTCCTTTGATGGCAGTAGCGCAACAATCTGATGGCGGGTATGTGTTGAAGGTTTTACTCGAAGCTGGAGCCGACGTAAACAAAGCCGATTGTAATGGCGTAACTGCCCTACACGAAGCTGTGGATTCTGAATGTATTAAGGACGTTGAAATATTAATTAGAGCAGGAGCAGATGTTAACAAGAAGACGAACGACGGTCGCACAGCACTTCACAAGGCGATACATAATGAAGAGATATTGAAATTTTTGTTAGAGCATGGTGCAGATGTTGATGCCGAGGACGCTAGTGGAAACACTGCTTTATTGCTGGCAGTTATTAGTTATGAAAGTTACGATAAAATCAGTCTTTCAGTTTTAAGATATTTACTTGAGGCTGGTCCAAATGTAAATCATCAAAACGCTGCCGGGGAAACAGCTCTGATGAAAGCTGCCTTTGACATGAAGGATCGAGTAATCAAAATCCTGGGTGAAGCTAATGCTGATGTCAAACTGCGTAGTCTAGACAACACGCATGACGCAATTTCTATTCTTGCCGATAGACTGTGTTCTAAAAGCAGAACTTATGAGTGCGACTCCATATTTTATCTTATCTACAGAGGAGCAAGCTCCTCATGCGTGAGTCTTCAAAATCTATATTATTTTATCCTGAAGGGTAGTTTTGCCATTGTCCAGAGACTTGTTGAAGCCGGCCTGGGACCGAGTGATATTGTCACTGAGCAGTTACAGTTGAAGGACATAAACGATTTAAATGGAAAAAAGATCTCACCGTTTTGTTTCGCCCTTTTGTTCAATAAAGTGAAACTGGCCCGTTACTTTTCAGACATTTGGTATTTGACAAACTCAGACGTGTCGACACTGACCCACGATAAGTACGTCAGACGTCATCTCACGAGCCAACGTCACAAGGAGAGTCTAACATTTCTGGAGGAATTCTCCTCACAGCCGTTATCACTAAAAAAATTGTCTTTTGTCACCGTGTCCACATCAATAGGAACAGGACCAGACAGAGAGCTAAAAGTCCGAGGACTACCTCTGCCAAACATGTTGAAAGACAAACTGATGTTCAGTACTGGGTGTTGGCCAAAGTTGCAGTTAAAATATAAAGAAAAATCAATGAAGTTATGGACTCCAAGCGACCTTTGTGATATATTAGTGGATGATAATATTTTTTACATTGATTTAAGTGATGATGATGAAGATTTTGATTTTAATTATGATTATGATTATAATGATGATTATAATGATGGTTATGATTATGACAGTGATTATTATAATAGTCGTCATTATGATTCTAGCAGTGATGATGATTATAGCGGTCATTATAACAGTGATTACTAATGAATGTAGCTTTCTTTTCGGTCCAGCCGTTAGGCTCTTAGGACCCGGTTCATTTTGTCGCAGGCGAGCCTCATCAAGAGGGCATTGCCATAAAGATGCCTCTATGCAGATACCGGACTTTATTTCGATGATTAATGCTTAAATTTTGTGTTCCGTAGCGAATACTTTCTGTCTGTCTGGCGGGAATGCCATGTAGTGTAATTTCATGTCATTTTAATTTTGTTTCTTGTCATATGTTTTAAGCAATCTGAACCATAGAAGTATATTTAATTTTCTCTAGCTGGATATTTATATTTTTGAAATGTCTAAAACAACTCATATTTATGATATGTAAACTCTTGTAATTTGAAATAATTTCAGCGCAAGTTGACTTACCTTTAGGTTGATGTTGAACCATTAGATATAGACAAATAATTGGTTTCTTTAACATAGATATTATTCAGTACCTATTAAAACAGTCTCATTAACAAGCAAGTCATAATAATGTGTATAAAGTAGATATTAAAATAACAAAAATCCAAAAATTGATCAAAGATAAACTCAGATTTAAAATAACAACAATTACATAGAAATATTTAGAAGCAATTCAAGCAACTCTGTAGCATCGGCATGAACCAATATTTTGTTTTAAAATATCCAATTTCCTGTTATTAAAAGAGAATCGAAAATGTCGAATAGTAATTATAATTGATCATTGTAAAATAATCCTGAAACTATTCTGTCAGTTAGCAACAATGATCCTCCGAAACATACAGTTAAAAAACCTCTGCTTTAGAGAATATGTACTCCTCTCCCGAAACATGTTTGACTATAGATATGATTGTTCTGCTTCTGAATCAGAATATATTAAGTCCGATAATAGAAATTGTGTAGGCAAGTGCTGAATAAAAGCTGTAGAGGCTCCGGTAAAAGATGTAAACAATCATAGAGAACATAAAAAAAGTGAAAGCACGAGAAACCAAACAATTGATAATCCTTAAATCCTTATTTTTAAAGTAAATCAAAAAGTATTTATTGTATTTGTGCCATTTAAATAATACTGTAACTTAATACATGATGGTCACTTCTGCTGGTTTTTTTCATTATGAAATGTCTTTTATTTTGATTTTTTTAAATTCCCGAAGTCTGTGTTGCCATATGTGTTTATAGTGGTGTGCAGCAAATAATGTATAGCTTGCCGTATCTCCTTTATAAAGCCTGGTTTTAATTTTTGTATTTTTGCAGTCTGTTATCTACATTTTGAATTGTGTATGCTTGTGTTTATTGTTTTGTAAAATTGGATTGCTAAAAGATATAATGTTGTTCAGTTCTCAATTCAACCAAACTACAAATTGACAGCCTTTTCTTGCCTAGAAGTCTTTGTATTGCCTTGATGAGACTGATCATATATTTTAAATTAATCTGTATTTTATTATTAATATTTTATATTTATATAATTTATGCATTTTTAAAGTTTCCCCGTGTTATGATTCCATGTACATTTGCTTCTGTAATTCTAGTTGTTCAGTGATGTTTCTTGTCTCAATTAAGTGTGTGTAGATTTCGTTTGTTTTGTGTATTACTGCTTAACTCCCTTTTATGGTTTTTGCTGCGTTCTGTATGAAAATTGTGATTCGTTTTTTTCTATGAGTGTGCTATTTTCTGTAACAATTAAATGTCCAAATCCGATTTGTAATTTTATTTTTATGATTTCTTTTAATGGAATGTCCTATAAATTAAACAGGGCAAGTTCTCAAATGTAATCCTATTTCCGACTGTTACAATTTTCGATAAACAGGATGAGCGCTTATATTGTGCTTACACATTATTAATGTCCCTACTACACACGCTTTGAAAAATAGGATGAAATTACGTTTTTCGTATCTTGGAACAATATATTCCTCGACTGGATTCGTATCTGGGATTTTTCGTAACTTT
Organism: Ampullaceana balthica; assembly: GCA_944989445.1. Lineage (NCBI taxonomy): Eukaryota > Metazoa > Mollusca > Gastropoda > Lymnaeidae > Ampullaceana > Ampullaceana balthica. The sequence goes on along the minus strand of CALYLW010002131.1, from coordinate 28,394 downwards.
AAGCATTCTTATCTCAAGGTACCACTGCATATTCATAAATGGAATGCCAATAAAAAAAATTACCATTTGGGAAATTGTTTAAAGCATGAAAAGAGTGCTTTTCGTTTGTGATGATAATTTTTTTTTATTTTCTTAAGTGGTGTTAAATTAATATTTTTTAAAAGTAATATGAATGTATATATCTTGAGCATTAATTAAAAATATATAACAATTTTTTAATCTGTGTTAATTAGTTGTAATCTCTGAAAGTTGTTTTCAACCATTTGCATATTTAGTTATGACGTTACATGAGAGGATATGACGCGATATAGTGAACGTGACTTAGTGATGGTTTGGAGTCGATAGTCATTTGCACGATTGATGCTGTTGTGTGTGGAAGGACATTGTAAAGAGTTAGATTAATGGTGCTGGAGTTGTCTTGAGTTGTAGCCATTCCTGAAGGTCGTACAATTACAGGACATATAACGTAACAATATCCATATAGATCCGCAGCTAGTTGTGTATATATCAGAAGTTAACTAGTACTTGTAAGACACACGGAGTGTTGTAAATTGTGTTACTCGTAAGTAGGCCTCAATATACACATTAAAGCAGTTTGGTTTAGTTATCAACCAATAGAATATAGTACGCAGTACTGATTGTCTTTATCTTTGTGTGCCGCCAAACAATGAAACTCTCAACAATTACACATGTGCCACATACAAACTACCAAGGCCTCCGAGGTTGCTCTAAAACACATTTCTTCAAGCTTTACATATAAAAGTAATTTAAAAACGTAAACAAATTTCTTTACATGATAAGCTCAGCTTACGGGAGCCGTACTTTCTTTATATGAATCTTTTACATTGAAAATTAATTGTGTGTTACTATTTGTAAGTGAAGCGTTGTGAGCCCAGCTGCTTGTTGGGGTGTTATGCAATATAAATTATCAAAATTATTATTGTTATTGTTAAAGGGAAATATGATTACAAATACAATCCATTCGCTTTATTTATACCTAAAGCAATTTGCGTACAAATAAACTTAAAATTTTATGTTAGAAATGAACAAATTTTGATACGAAAAAAATAAATGTATTTCATTTATTTAAGAAAAAAATCCTTTCAATAACTATTATAAAAACTGATACAGTTAGAGGGAGAATTAAACAATTATTTGCATTTACTATAGTTAAGAAATGCATTATTTTTGTTATTTATTATGAACATGCACACTACATTCATCGATTAAAAGTATTAGCGTGCAAATATAGTGAAAGTTCATGTTTTCATATTTCATTACGTTAAAAAAAAACAAAAAAAAACTGAAAGACCTTTTTCATTTTATTAGCATTTTTACACAAAGTACCTTCAAGAAATTCTTATTAGTCGACAAAAACTTACAGAGTCTGTATAGTCAATTGTGTAACTTTCTAAAATAAATTATTTGAAAAATGGTAACTTCTTTTTCAATTGCTAAATTAAAAATTGATGAAACAAATATTGACATTGTTGTTTCCCTTTATTTATTATTTTTAATTTAAGGGGCAATAAGCGTGTAATTGATTAAGTATTTAAATAATTATTTCCCCTTTTCATTGTGTGTGTGTGTCAAGATGTCGACCGGCGGGTCATGTGGTTGTGGTGAATAAATTATTGAGATTAGGTCAAGTGAAAATGACATATAATTTTTATACATATTTATAAAGGGCAATAAGCCAGTAATTAATTATTTAAAAAGTAATTTCGTTTTGTTTTTTTAATTTCATTGAATTATTGAGTGGTTCTCAATTATTATTAGTTTGTTTATTAAGTTTATTTTGACATGTAACTAATTACAAAAACACAAGGTAAAACCAAACAAGTTTTATACAATCATACAATGTTCAGCATTTATTTTAAAATAAAACTCCGTCTATATCTCTCAGTTCGTCTAGGAAGCTATGATATAAATCAACATCATCGGTTGTAGCTGAAGTTGTGAAGGCCGGTTCTGTGATACTCACCGGTTGCTGTCGTTTCTCTCTAGCTATACTAGCTAAGCGAAAACGTAGAACTTTCCACCAGACCTCAGCATAGTTGGTATTTACAAGTTCTTCCTCGATGAGGACCATGTTTTAACACAGACCGGAATTGGTCATTGTGCTGGTTACCCAGCGGTCTAAAAATGCATTGTAAATTGCTTTCAGTATAGCAAGGCGCATTCTAGATAGAAACAAAATTATAATTTTACAAAAAAGCCGTATAAAATAGAAGTAAACAAATACAAAGACAACAAATTTCATGATGGATCCTAGGTGGAAACATTCCTTTACGGCGGTTATCGCGGGTCCAAATGGGAGCGGAAAGACCGTGTTTTAAACAAAGATGTTGACACATTTAACAGCCATCGTCGAACCCACCCCAGAGGAAATTATATGGTGTTACGGTGAATGGCAAGCGATATACGATACCATGAAAGGTGTTCGATTTATTGAAGACTTTCTGACATTGAGCACTTGTGTGATGGTGATAAACGTCGTCGGTTGGTGGTAAACTATGATCTAATGTCTTAAACAGATGACAGGATTACAAAATTGTTTACTAAGGGTAGTCACCACCGTGACATAAGTGTTATGTGTATTGTTCAAAACTTATTCAGAAAAAATAAAGAACAAAGAACCATAAGTCTAGATTCCCATTATAACGCTCTATTTAAATAGCCCCGTGTCCCATCTCAGATTACCCATCTGGAGAAGAAAATGTACCCTGGTCGCGTTTCGTATGTTCAAAAAAGTTTTAAGGACGTGACAACCGCTCCCCTTGGTTATTTATTACTGGACTTTCGCCAGGAGACCCCGGATCAGCTGAAATAACGTACGTCGATATTTCCACACGAACGACAAGTTTTGCATATCCCTAAATAAGAATGTCGGGAGCATTGAAAAAACACGGAGAAATGTTACGTTTCTTGTGTCGCGCTGAAGCACCGGGGTAAAAGCTGTTGTTAAAAACGCCTTCCCTCAATTCATACAAACTATATGCAAATGCTAGCACAATTTTTTAAAAAGGTAATGTCCCACTTACACCCGCCCAGAAGCGACGTTTGCAGCCCCACAAAACAAATCTGAGAGAACTCACCAAGAATAAATATCGGTCAAAAGACGAAAACAACTCTTAAAGAAAGATGGTTTCATCGGTGCGTTATTGGGTCCTGTTTTAAATGTCCATAGAGGAATATTGAGTTTTTAACTATGGCCAAGAAAATGATTTTGATCAATCCTCGTTTACTAGATTATATGACTCAAAAACCCTATGTGCCACCCGATACGCTAAATGATAGCCTCCGAGAATTGGATGTACAAATGCAAGAAATTTTTAACAGAGAAAATTTGTCACCATGCGACAAAGTACAAACGCTACAACTTTATACAAATAGGCTCGCCGAATACAGACACAAACCTCTAGTATTAGTGGACACAGTTACACCACCAACACAAATACAAGGAACCAACCAACAACAAGAACATTTATCTACCACTCCACAGGATCTTAAAACAGAGGACATCGGTGAAATTCGTAAATCGTCCAATACAAAAAAGACATTCGAAAGACGGTGCTGAGGATATAACTAAAGAGATAGAATTATCAGCTAAGGCTAAACTTACCAGAGGTAGTGATAGTAAAATCCCAACCCCAGTAAAATGGGATGGTGGTAACGAGACCAAAACTCAGTCAGATAGATCACCTCCAACTAAAGGTATCAGTAGTAAGAAATCTAAAATACCAACACCCGTAAAGTGGGACCGATGAAAACCACTAAAGATATTAAGAAAAAATTAATATGAACCGAGTAGATCCAGGTCGGATTGAGGAGTTATGCCCTTGCAACGTAACCTTTCTAATATTGGTACGAATGCGATCAAAGAATGGTTAAATCACTAAGATACCTACACTTTACATAAACCAAATAGGCGACGTTTTAATAGGCATCGTATCATAACATGTGGACTACATCAACAGTTTCAAGCTGATTTCAAATATATTTGAGTGGTACTAAAATGCAACGATGATTTTTCCTATTTAGTTACACGTATCGATGTGTTTAGTAAGGTGGCCTGGGATATTCCAATAAAGAAAACAAAAAGAGGCCATGCGTCAAATGTTCGCCACGCACAAACCGATACATTTTTAAACAGACAACGGGTCCGAGTTTGTCACCAAAACATTTTTTAAAATATCTTCAAGAAGAGGGAGTGCATTTCTTTACTACGGAGAATGAGGATATCAAAGCATCCATCGTGGAGCAGTTCAATCGAACCTTAAAAGAAAACAAATGTGGCGATACTTTACATACAAAAAAAAACAACAACTTAGGTACGTGGATGTCATAAAATTACATTGAAAACTGCAATCGTTCTTATCACAGGAGTATACTAATAGCACCAGTGGATGTTAATATGGGTTACCAACATGTTGTGTGGAAGAACTTATACTCAACTGCTTACGCTGCGTGTAGAAAAGTGTTTACAGCAGGGGATAGAGCCAGGATCGCTCAAGCAGAACAACATTTTAAAAAGGGTTATACCCCTTCGTGGACAGAAGAACTTTATACTTTCAGCCGAATCAACACGACATCAAAACCTATTACCTATATTCTGAAAGACGATTCGGGTGGGGAACTTAAATGAACTTACAAAGAGGAACTACAGAAAGTGGGGGAGAAGCACGTTTATCGAACTGAAAATATTTTGCAAACACGACATATAAAGGATTCCACTGGTAATGTATATTTATTCAAATGGTTCGGTTAGAAACCATTATTCCATAATTTGGATTTCAGACGAACAACTTTTAAGATAAAAAGATTAGTGATATGGAAAGTCTAAATACAGAAACGACTGTTATACAATTAAATCTTTAATTTCGATTAAAGCCAAAAATTAAAATGTATGATGACATAAGTAACACTTATTAAAAGTTTTTGTTGAAAATCTAAATAACACTTGAATGTCACCTTTAAATGTTATCTTATAATCAACCACGCAAAAATACTAGTGTGTTGACATTATTTGGTTTAAGTGGTAAGCGGGTCTAATTGACAATATAACCAGACGAGCTGAACAATCATTCACATGGAACTGATGTAACTAGTATGCACAGAACGGTTTTGGCAAGGAATGACATTATCGGATATCGGTGTTCATTAAGCTACCATAGCTGTAGAGGGTTAATGGATTCAGGAATTTTCATCTCCATTTTGTAACACAGTAAATTCATCAGCAGAAGAGATGTCGTCATTTTCTGTCTCTGAGTCAGACTCGATTACTGCCTCTAGCTTAATACGCTTTTCATTTGGTTTGATAAGTAGGCGATGTGTTAGAACCATGGTAGACAAAAATTCATCACTGCCTTGAAGATTCCCGTCAGTAAATAGTTTGAAACCAAAATGTTCGTGTAATCGTCAGGAAATATGTTAAATATCTGCAGCTTATTTTTTTAATATATATTTTCTTTACTTTTTGACTTCCAATAATTCGTAAGCGATGGGTCGATTATTTATTAATAATTAAAAATAATTTAATAGTTAACAAGTTGAAACAATTAATCGAGAAATTAATCGTCAATTTCCGCAGCCCTAATTATTAGTACATTCAGATACGTTTTTTAAAAATAGTATGATGTTAAGATGTTTAGGGTTGAGATTGTAACGCAAATTAAAGAAACAATATATGAGAAAATCCATCTAACATAAACTTTGCTTCTAGTGCCATGGTTACAATACTTTTTCTTTTGTTTTTCCACCCAAAGTTGGTCCTCCTCACTACTTTCTACTTAGTTTTCAGTAAAAAGAAAAGTCACAGTGATCATAATCTCATGGAAGGTGTGGGGAAGGGGGAAGGATATCTACAGGGAAGCCATGCAGTTAATTATAAAATTGTGAAAAGATGGGGGTGGGGGGGGGAGGGAGCAAGGTCTTACAGCAGTGAGTGCAATGTTAGTCGGAGATTGAATTTATATCTTGATTTCAACTTCCCCTAGGTGACTAATTCGGCCAGACGGCACCAGATTATTGATTTAATCCTTTAAAAACAAATATTCATCAAACTAATATTCCTGCCAGATTAATATACACTTGACTTGCGGTCGTAACGAAGTATTTAATTCATGTTCAAAATAGAATCAAAAGGAATTAACGATCATATAGTCCAGAAAAAGAAAAATTCCCAAATGGCAAGGCACGAATTATTGATACACAACGAAGTGTCACGACTGAAGAAGTTAACTCCAAGGGAAATAACTGACCAAATCAGAGAACTGGTTAAGACCAAAGAGGTAAGAGACTTCTCCATTGTAGAATTTATGGTGGTGTAGTTCTTCTCTCTTGATATTTTCAATGAAGGTGTTGAAAAGATGATTGGACTCTGAGTAAATTCCGTAGATCTTGCCTGTAAAATAAGTAATTTTAAAATCTCAGTTTTACATCCATAATTATATAAAAGATCGACACATATGCATAAATGAAAATGGTGGGCAATAGCCTCAGACCCAAATGGCCCATTAGCATAAAATATGTGAATGCACTTTAAAAAGCTCACTTTCAATGTTCAGTTAAGATTTAAATTTTTATCTAAGATTCAAACACATAAGTGAATTCAGTTAAGAACGAATAACGAGTTTATATTTCATCATCAGACTGAATCAGGGATTTTATAAAATGTTAGTTACATCGATTGAGTTAATACGATAAGTAATTACACATTACACATGTAATTACTTTACACATACAAAAAATTCAAGTAAGCCACGGTTGCCTCAGTACTACACTATAGTTTAAGCTGAAAGCTTACAACAAGTACTGATAATGGGTAGTTTACGTAAGTGACTAACAAATAAATTGTAACAAGTTTAATTTTACTTACCAAATCCTTGTTGGAACTCACTGAATGCTGCTGCGTACGGTGCATAGAATAAGGCGGTAACTATGGTAACCGTTAAAAAAATCGGTGTTCATCTATGTGGCATGCCATGGAATGACAAAGTTGCCAGATACGCGATCAATAGCAATGTAAACATGACCTGAAATAATTAAACACATTTCCTTAAACTTCCTTATGTGCATTTTGTTAATATTAAAAGCTAGGCCTATCTTAAACCCATGGTTTAAACATTACCTCAATATGTGTAATATTCCAATTCTTTTTTTCAGAACTCAGTCTTTACGTCACATGTTAACCTCAACTTCTCAAATTTTTTAAAAATTATTTACTTTGTAGAATCACATGGTAAGTTTACTTATCTATATATATAATTCTCTTCGTGGTCGGACCCTGCGAGATAAGCTGCAAGTATGTTCAACAGATACTAAATTTAGAAAGCAGCGCACGACATTACTCCACCAATGCATCAAAAGGTGTGCATATTAAATATGCGCTGTAAAAACAAAAGTTATATGACGTCATTGTTTTCGCTGATATTTTAATTTTGTAAAAAGGGAACAATGTAAAAAGTTATCAAATACTTTGTGTACATTTCAGAAAGTTTAATATTTCGTATTGATCAAACAAGGACAAGTTAGTTGGGATGTTGAAAAAGGTGGGTGCCGAAGGCGCCCTAAAAAAGTGCATTTTTTCAAAATAAATAGATTTCAGCTGAACACTTCCGTCATTTTATACGGGTGATACGCCGCGGGTCTCTCCAGAGTTCCTTCTTTTCATACTCACAGTCGTTTGCCCAAACCCACCCCATTTTGACAAACGTGTCTATCAGGAAGTCTTCACCCGTCACTAAATCATTAGCGGCGTATGCTACGCCGCGGGTCAGCTAGTTATAAATATTACGTCTTAATTTGGTGCACACATTGATTTAAAGCCAGACATAACACACTTATTTAACTTATATCAATAAAAACATAGTCTGTTTAAATAAATTAGCTTCCTTAATAAACTATTAATAGATCTAACTCGCAAAGTAGTTTACTGTCTCTTGTATAATCATTTTCAACTTAGAAAGACTATACTATTTTTTTTTAAACGCCCTATGTTACACAATAAGAAATGAAATATCCCATTGAAGTCTTGGTCTTAGTACTACTTACTGTGCTACTGCTGTGTATTGTGAGTAGAACGTCTGAGGAACACACAAAGGAGGGAACTTTGCTTCGCGAAGCGAGCTTTTTATACGTATCATATGGTAGCCAATTTGCTTGAGTTTCCAATGACCATGTGACCAATCTGCAATTGGTCAGTTGATTAGCCCCTACCGCCAACCACCCGACTTCTGTAATACTCGGTGTGTGGGGAGTTGGTCATTTGTTGTCATGTGAAGGTCATCCTACAAGGTCAAGGCCCACGCATTCGTTTTATGACTCAATATAATCAAATGCCTCGCATAGTGACTCTACATATCTTTAAGCTGTGTTGAAAGTGCGTGAAATTGAGTCGAGTGAGAGTTACATTTTATCACATGACATCTTCAATGTTTAAGATTATTTACTTTTAAAATAAGCATATTAACAAAATCATATTTTTCAGTAGGATTGTCAAATCTAATAAAATTTAAAAGACGTATTATCCACATGGACCAAATATGTAATTTGGGTTGATTTCTGAGCTTAAATTTTTCTTAGTTTTTGTTTGAGTTTTAATTGTGCATGCGTATGTCTTGTATCAGGGAGATAAGACCTTCGTGTTACTTTGGGAGGGGTTTTGATTTGTTTCCTCAAACAAGATCACGGACACCCTGGCTGTCAAGACTTGCAATAAATTTATTTTTTGTTTGGTAACCCAATATTTTGTTCTAAATATAAATGTTTAAAGAAATACAGATCATTGAGCGCTTTATTTCCTAATGTATGATTTATATCTACTTCTACTCTACATCGCAGCTAAGTTTTACTGCTTTAAGATTATTTTAGTGTTTGTTGTTGTTCGTCGAGAAACACTTTTTGTCGACACGTTCGTTGTTTAGTGAGTTATTTTTAAAACTACAGACTTACTCATATACCTGTGTAATTATTTACAGTGAGCCCGGGGCCTTGCTGGGAAACAGCGCTATATAAATTTTCAATTTATTATTATTATTATCATTACCTGATTCATTGCCTTATTAGCATGTGTATTCCTAACTTCCTAAACACAGTACACGGTAAAAACGCAAACGTGGACTGTGAACAGCAAATATTCATTTCTTACAACCTAAAACAAACAGAACCGTAACACGGTTGATACCACATACAAACCACGTGGGGTAGTTACACTTACACGGTGCTACCACAGACAAACCACACGGGGTAGTTACACTTACACGGTGATACCACAGACAAACCACACGGGGTAGTTACACTTACACGGTGCTACCACAGACAAACCACACGGGGTAGTTACACTTACACGGTGATACCACATACAAACCACACGGGGTAGTTACACTTACACTTACATGGTGCTACCACATACAAACCACACGGGGTAGTTACACTTACACGGTGCTACCACATACAAACCACACGGGGTAGTTACACTTACACGGTGCTACCACATACAAACCACGCGGGGTATTTACACTTACACGGTGCTACCACATACAAACCACACGGGGTAGTTACATTTACACGGTGCTACCACATACAAACCACACGGGGTAGTTACACGTACACGGTGCTACCACAGACAAAACACACGGGGTAGTTACACTTACACGGTGATACCACAGACAAACAACGCGGGGTAGTTACACTTACACGGTGCTACCACAGACAAAACACACGGGGTAGCTACACGTACACGGTGATACCACATACAAACCACACGGGGTAGCTACACTTACACGGTGATACCACATACAAACCACACGGGGTAGCTACACTTACACGGTGATACCACATGCAAACCACACGGGGTAGCTACACTTACACGGTGATACCACATACAAACCACACGGGGTAGCTACACTTACACGGTGATACCACATGCAAACCACACGGGGTAGCTACACTTACACGGTGATACCACATACAAACCACACGGGGTAGCTACACTTACACGGTGATACCACATACAAACCACACGGGGTATTTAGTTTGTGCTTGGTTTACCAACAGCTTTGACAACACCGAAAGTTGTGCCATGAAATGAAATCACTTTGACCCCATCCCCCCCCCCACTCTTTTTGTAAAACAAACAAAATTGTTTGCACCTTTTTTGTCTTTTACCCACTATGAAACCCACAAGTCACTTGTAAAACAACAAAAAAAAACACCAAAACTTTGCCAAAGGGGGTTAAATGTAAATCCGACTGATAAACTAATGTTTATATATATTAAATAATTGAAATGACAGTTAGGGCGCCTGGTTACAAAGAGGGGTAATTTGTCTAGACGGACGTATTTCCAGTTACCAGACATTTGTCTGGAATCAACAACTTCAAGAAGTTTATTGGTTATTTCCTGAATGATGTAGTAAAGCAAAAACGACAATAAGAGACATGCATAATTTATAAGTTAGAAGAGATTGATCATGTTGTATCTACCGTGCAATAACATACCTTTCATAAAAGCACTAAAAAGCACCAATCTTGATCCATTTAATATCATTTTCTACGAGACAACGGCAGCCCTAACTAAATAGTAGGGCTAATGATATTGTTTAAAACTTTTCCATTAAGATGTGATTTACAAGCCTATGAGAGCTTGTATTATTGACATTTCTTAATAAAAATATATATTCTATGTAAAATAAAATGACATTAAAAAAAAATTTCAAAGCAAAATTTTTTTATAAATAATGTTTGTATTACATAATTGAAACTGTGAAAGTTTTTTTTTACTTTATTATATATTGATGTCTTGTTGTGTACTTAGCTGATCACTTCAAATTCAGCTATACATTATATTTCATGTAAGTGGCAAGCCACTTGACTTCGCCCCTTTTGCTGGGGGATAATATACCAATGAATTGCTTTGTTTCTTTTACCATGGTTGTAGATTGAGTTAGATTAAAAGAAAATGATGAAAATAGTTCATTTTTATATTTGAAATGTTAATGAAAAATTTCCATTAAAGATAAGAAATAAAATATATTCAATTCACACTGTTGCACATTTGACTAAATACTTAATGATGATTTTATTATTAGTTCAAATACTAAGATAATTACATATTTCAAAAACTGTTCGAGACCATGCTAAAACATTCCTTAATATCTCATCAATTTTATATTGAAACATTAGCTTGTATTTTTTACTGAAAGACTAGCGGCCCTGAAACGCGTTGCAACGATCTCAGAATATCGCAATAAATTCAAACCTCATTATTACGTGAGAAAGTTGCTTTTATAAAACTAGTTACAGCTTGCTGTCGTATTATTGTTTTTAATTTTTTTTCATTTCTAAAAATGTGAATTAAACAAACGCCTACATTGCTCAAGACTTCCTATATTTTTCTTTTCATTTACATAAAATTTAATTTCTTCCTGTCCTATTGACTATCTCAGTCTAACATTATTAACGCACTTTTAAGGCTTAGCTTCTTTTGAACGAGACATGAATTATGTTCTTTATGTTTCTCTGCTATAGATGCTTTAATTTCTTGTTTTATTTTTTGCGGTGGTTGCCTTAGTAGACGGATAAAATTATGGCGAAGAAAGCATTGATTAAAAGTTTAAGGCAATAAAAATAGCAAATGAAATTTCCTGATCATCTTTGCCGACTATAAACCAAAGAAATTTTCTTCCGGTTTTGGAGTCTATTGCATTGCAAGTTATGAATTATATGTTGCATTTCATGGTTTAGTATAATGTTGCAATGACTTTAAATAAAATGATACATTTAGCATGTGTCTACATCCGTTAATGAATTTAAGATTTTGGTATAATATTATGCACACACATTAGAATAATTATTATTTTACTTTACTCCAATAAAGTTCTTCATCTTTTACTTTCAAGTATTCTTTTTGCATGTTTGCACTTAATGAACTATTTATGGTATATTATTGTTGTAGTCGACTAATGTAAATATGACAAATAAATTTATGATTACTTATTATTATATAAGCAAACACTAGAAGAAAACAACGTACAAACAATCTTCAGAGTTATTTGTATACCTCAAAAACACCTACAATATAAAAAACATATTTAAATAAAAATTTTAATAGCTTTTTTTGTTTTTGAATCATATATCTTATATTCAGACAACATTTTGTCTTATTTATTTTATATCGAGATAAAATTGGCTCTTATGTTAATAAATATATTTAACTAGAACAAGCACAAGATGTGTGCCAATATTCCATTGTTAGGGTCAACCAATAACAATTTATTTTTGTCAACCAATGGTTGTAAAGTACGGGGACAGCGGCAGATAACAACTGCAGTGTACACGCACCGAGACCAACAATGCATTGATGATCCCCCCTTCCCCTCGATGTTCACTCGCGTTTTATAAAAATATTTCTTTGTGCTGCCATTTGTGCCCGTTCTTCCCCCCCCCCGTTTTGCACTCTCTATGAGCATGTCAGCTGCATATGCTATACTGCGGGTCGTAACTAGTATCTTATATTCAAACAACTTTTTGTCTTTTATATCATTTATCCAGACAAAATTATGTCTTATACATCTTAAATCCACTCAACATTTTGTCTTATATATATATATATATCTCGATAACATTTTGTCTTGTATATCTTATAAACAGACACAATTTTTCGTATATATCTTATATCCAGACAAAATTTTTCTTATATATCTGATATCCAAACATTTTGTCTTATGTATCTTAAATCCAGACAAAATTTTGTCATACATACATAGCACATACAGACAACATTTTGTTTTATATATCTTAAATTCATACATTTTGTCTTATATATCTTATATATAGACACAATTTTGACTTGCATATCTAATATCCAGACAACATTTTGTCTTATATATCTTATAACCAGACAACATTTAATATAATATATCTAATATCCGTACAAAATTTTGTCTTATATATCTCATATAACAATAAGATACAGACATAATATTTTAATTAAAAGACATTGATAGTGACATATCTGGCGTGCATTAAAATCCCTTTCTGCTCCGCACCAAAAAGCACCGGTCCTCATCTATGATTTTCTACGAGAGACAACTTAGGCGGAAATATTAAAGAGGGTTGAATATAGTATTTTGTGACTTCAATTAAGTTGTAATTGACAAGTATGTATATGAGATATAGTATTATTGACATTATTTGCTAAAGTTTTACATATTATGTATACTAAAATTATATCTAGCTACATTTTTTTTCGGAGAACAAATTTGTTTCAAAATTGACTTTAAAACAAAAATAAAAACCAAGATTTGTTAATTATGTTTTTCAGATATATTAATAACTAGTTGTGTCCTGTGCTATTGTATACTTATATAAAAAATTTCAGATTTTCTGTAAGTGGCACGCCACTTAACTTCGTCCCATTAAAGGGGGATCATATTCCAATGAATTACTTTGTTTCCTAGTACCATTGTTGGGGACTTAGATTAAAACAAGCTGATGAAATTATTTCATTATTTTATGTTATATATATTTGATGTAAAATAGTTATTTTAATTAAGAAATAAAATTGATTCAATTCACTCGGTCTTTGTTGGACATTTGACTAAAAATAAAATGATGATTTTATTATTAGTTTAAACTCTAAGCTACTTCGACTTTTCACTGCACGAGACCAAACTAAAACATTTCTTAAAATCTCATCAATTTTTCATTGATACAGCCTCAGCTTATCTTGTATTCTAGAAAGATATTAATAGCAAGTCTAAGGACTGCAGACATTTTATAACAGCTGTTCAATCTATACACGCAAAATAATGTGTTAATAATTTGAAAAGTGGACTCAATACATTTATAACTGTTTAGGAAGAAGGACATTTGATATTTAGCATTTTATGAAAACATTTTTAACAATAAGACAGTGACAACTATATATATTTTTAACAAAATATAATGTAGTATAATGTTTGAGTTTTAAAGCGTTCAAGCTTTGTATTATAGAAAAACATTTAAATATTTAAAAGAAATATATATATTTTTTGTATGATTTTACTCTGTTCAAGACATCTATACATCGGTAATCTAAATAAATAAAAAAAATGTTGATATCATGGCCTCTACTCTGAAATGATTTAATCACAATAACTAAGTCTAAATGCGACTCTTCCAGTTTATTTTTATCTTTTAGTTTTCATTAAAATGAATCCACGTTCACAAACAACATTTAAGTTTAATGCCCTAGATGTACTATAAAAACACGTCAGAAGAACAATACTAACGAAATGATAAACACTTTGGCAACAAAACACCGCCTTCGTATTGAACATCATTAAAGGACAATGTAAATGATGGCCTAGCCTGAATTCTTGGATGATGTCTTCCAACCGATAGTGGCATCCCTTCCTACGTACATTAAGGACACCAACCATGCCTTACGGACATTCGACTCTCTGAGCATCAATCCAAAAGAAAAGCACTATCTGTTCCTCCTTGATGTATATTCCCTCTATACATCCATTCCCCACAACGACGGCCTTCTGGTTGTGCATTACTTTTTGGACAGACAACCTCACCTCAATATACCTACACACGCCTTACTACGTTTGGTGCAATTGGTCCTAACCCTCAACTCGTTTGAGTTCAACGGCCAGTTCTTTTACCAAATCAGTGGGGTCGCCATGGGGACTAAAATGGAACCAAGCTATGCTTGCTTGTTCATGGGCCATTTCGAGCACAGAGTAGAACAAGAATACACTTGTCGCCTCCCCGAATTTTATAAGAGATACATTGATGACGGCATTGGGGTCACTCATATGGAGAGGAGTGAACTTGACACGTTCATCAACTTCGTTGATTCTTTCCACCCCTCCATTAAGTTCACTCACACGATTTCCGAACTATCGGTTAATTTCCTGGACATTACTGTAACTCTCCAGAAAAACTGCCTCCTCACTTGGGCCTACTTAAAACCTACGGACAGCCACTCTTACCTACTCTATCCCTCTTGTCTTTGCAAATCCTGTAAGGATTCTATTCCCTTTTCACAACTTCTTCGCCTCCGTAGGCTGTGTCAATTTAATGAGGACTTTTTGGAAAAGGCGTTGGAAATGGTGGAGTTTTCTTGATAAAGGTCTTACCCTGAAGCTATACTTCAATCTGCACTTCAGCGAATTAAAAAATTCATTCGTGCCAACGCCTTTGTATCACATTCCAGTGATAGTAATGAAAGGAGCAAATTGGTGCTCACATACCATCCCCACAACATCAGAGCCAAGGAAATATTTTTGAAAAACCGCACGATCCTCCTCGCGGACCCTGAGACAAACAACATATTTTCCACCCAACCCCCTATTGTATTCAGGAGGGACAAAAATCTGCGAGACTCATTGGTTCGTAGCCGTCTGCTTATTCCGTCCTTCCTTGTGGGCACCAAGCCATGTGGTCGTAATCGATGCAAGACATGTCCCTTTGTTAGTTACCCAGACGGACCAGATTGTCTTCCCTAAGAGGATATTCAAGATTAGGAATGGCTATCTTTGTACCAGCCGCAATGTGGTCTACACCATTATGTGTAACCGCTGTCCTTTGAAGTACATTGGTGAGACGGGGAGGTTACTCTCCTGCCGTATCGATGAGCATGTACGTGCCATTAAACAAGACAAAGAGTGTCCTGTCTCCCGAAACTTCAATGGACGTGACCACATGGGCGTCGATAACATGTCTGTCACCGCCTTGGTTTCTTATACAAACACACCCGGCCGGGTCAATCTGGAAAATAGACTAATCCATGAGTATGGGACTCTTACACCACATGGGATCAACGTTGTGTTCGCACTTAAAAGCTGATTGATTGGCCACACCCACCCTTTCCTTTCCTATATAGGCTCTTACTTTTCTCTCCTTACTTTATCCCTACTGGACTACTTGTATTTCTCCGCAGCTAAGTGTTTTTTTATTATTATTATTTCGTTTTATTCGTTTCATTTGTGTACTATTTGTTCTTTGAGGAAGGCCCTTTGTCGAAACATTCGCTGTTGTGTTACATCCTGTCAGGCATACTAATACCCTGTTTTTTATATTATAAATTTACCTAGCCTGGAGCATGGCTATGTGCGAACATTAATTACTTGATTAAAGAAGAAAGGAAACATCACACCATTCCAAGCAGCTACCATAACATCTCTATAACATAGTGCATATGAAAGTTAACTGAGAGAATGATGCACTACATCTAGGTCCCGCTACTAGTCCTTACACTACTAAGTCCCGCTACTAGACCTTACACTACTAGGTTCCACTACTAGACCTTACACTACTAGGTCCCACTACTTTTCCTTACACTACTAGGTCCCGCTACTAGTCCTTAACTACTAGATCCAATTACTAGTCCTTAAACTACTAGGTTCCGTTACTAGTCCTTACACTACTAGGTCCCAATATACATCCTTTCACTACTAGGTCCAACTACTTGTCCTTTCAGTAATACGTCTTGCTACTACTCATTTAGTGCATGCAGCAATAACTTAAATAACGAATGTGTGGTCCTTGCCAAATGGACTCCACTCGCCCAACTGGAACCGGTGGAAATTAAGAAGGTCACTAATACGGTGCATTTTAGTTTATGTTTGATGGCAATGGCTGGAGAGCTTATTGTATCATGTGAGAAGACAACTGTTTCTACAAGATGATATCCAAAGTCAGGATCTAACACAATGTCAATGCTAGAAACCTGATGAACACAAACGTATCTCTGCAGCGTTTAAACAAGGTGAGAACGACTAAGGCACAGCAGACAATCAGTAATAAAGCCATATCACCGCATAAATATAATTAGTGGAGGAGCACATTTCGGGAGTGATATCTAAGAAAATGTTATGACGATCCATAGTGAAAGCGAGATTATAGAATATGTCTATATGTGGACTACACAGAGTACATAGATAAAGTGTGGGTCACGCTTATTCATTATCCCACATCCAGAAATCTTTTGATATATAAATTAAATCTCAATTTCTGCCAGGTAACCATGAATCTTGACGACCAACATAAGACCGTCATTGTTACCCTATGAAGTTTAATTCAATTCCAAAGTTCAATGTAATTTAGTTTGACATAAATTATTTTTCAATTCCAAACTGGGTGGACTCATTGACATCCTTGGCCTCGGGAACAAATCCCAGCTTTCACCCGTGAAAATCGGTACACCAGCCAAGCGCGCATGCCACTCGACCACAACAAAAGTGCAGCTTACTATGATATTCTTCTGTAGGCTAATGAGATTAAGAAAAATATTTAGAAAAAGTTGAATGAGATAATTTATATTGTACTAAGGGCTTATTGGAGGCAGGATAATCCTAACAAATATTTGAAATTGTATCCCTATTAAGAGGGATCGAAATGAAGTGGTGTACCACTTTAGTAAATATAGATTAGTTTTCTATACAAAATGAATGCCAGCCTCTTTGAGGTTACTGTCATTATAAAAGTGAGTTAAGCATAAATATTACTAAATATAAAGAGTGTATACTTTTCATAATTTGAATTAAACACGATTTTTAAATCTATGTTGTCAGTCAATGCTATGTTGCTATGAATCCAGCTAAGTTATAATAATGGACTAATTAATGTAATACATGATAATAAACATAAATCTCTTTAAATATTTAGTTATATTTTAATAAACTTTAAAAAAAAATATTCATATTAATAATCATTCATAGAAGTTTACTCTATTAAAACTTTATGAAATGCGCATCTGTACGGCGTTTTGTGGAGCGACAATGACAAGAAATGCGCAGAAATTAAAAAAACAAAACTTTTCTTTTTTGTATGCAAAAAATAACAATAAACAAATTTTCGTTTTGCCAGTCTGGAATTAGGACGTGGAAATAGGTAACCTAATCAAACAAGGAAAACAAACACTCTATATACATTTAAAAAAAAGTAATATTTATACAAGTTAGACATCAAAAATTGATAAGCATTTGACGTCATAATCTGCTTTATAAAATGAGCTTCTATTATAGATAAATTTCGGTAATTTACCTACCATTACATTGTAGTGTTTACAAGTGTAGTTTTTTCAATCAAAATTTTAAATAATTAAACCTTCTCCTTAATTAATTTTTTTAAAGTTGAATTTTTTTTTCGAATGTATTATATTTATATAAACAACTTATTGTTTGCTGACCCGGTGCGGTAGCTCATGATGTCACCCCCTCACGACTTACCACATACATCTTCTGCAAGTCTGCCAGTACAAATTACGGCAATATAAGAAATTTATCATTTAGGTATCACCCTTCGTGATTGTATCAACCCTTGTGATTGTATCACCCCTCTTGATTGTGTCGCCCCTCGTGATGGTGTGGCCCCTCGTTATTGTATCCCCCCTCGTGATGGTAGCATCCCTCGTGATGGTATCACCCCTCGTGATGGTAGCATCCCTCGTGATGGTGTCACCCCTCGTGATGGTAACACCCCTCGTAAGACATGAAATAAATAAATATTAGTTATATTAAATGTGAAATTTAAATAACACAATTTATATGACATTTGAGTACATACCAGGTTTATTTTAAAAAAAAACCTTTTAATGAAAACAGACGCTCATTTTTTTAAAAGTAATATTTATTTTTGCAGTAAAAAAAACACCAATATTTTTTGTTAAGGGTGTTGACCATAAAGTTTATATTACAAAGGCAATACATGGGTGTAAGTATGTAAGTGTTTGTTTTATTTCAAGACAACGAGAAAACAAAACAAACATCAGTCCGTGTGAAAGTCTGATACTTTCCAGAATATTCCAGTTCAGAGCAAGTCACAAAAGGCTTTCTGTTTAAATGAATATTATAATTGTTCATCCAGGGCCGTTATGAGGCAATGTTAACTATCTCCAAGAATTCTGTGACGGCAAACAAATTATTGACTTCAAAGATGCAAACCTTTAATGCTTTACACTCCTGGCGATAATTTATTTGTTTTATATTTTTATCATCGTTAGAGTGTTGTGTTATTTGAAGTAGATTTAAATTAATTTTCACAAACCGTGCGGCACCTCACTATTTCAAAACTAGTCATATAGGAAAAACATTTTTTTTTAATTACATATCAAATTGTTATAAAATGTTTAATTATATAGCGTGAGTATGGATGTGAGTTTAAAATTAATTATAGTTCTATTTGCAAAAATATGTTGTCATAGTTCTTATAGTATATCTTGGGATTAGTATACAAGTGGTTTACTTTTACTCAATATAAATAATTTATTTGATATTAAATTTAATTTTGTAAATGATGTTTTTGTTTGGATTTTAATCTTGACGGTTGAGTTTTTTTTAATAACAAACTAAATAAAAAAAATATTTTTGGTTAAAAAATTTTAGGAATTTAATTTATTTTAAATAAGCATATATAAATACACAT
Organism: Ampullaceana balthica; assembly: GCA_944989445.1. Classification (NCBI taxonomy): domain Eukaryota; kingdom Metazoa; phylum Mollusca; class Gastropoda; family Lymnaeidae; genus Ampullaceana; species Ampullaceana balthica. The sequence goes on along the minus strand of CALYLW010002131.1, from coordinate 8,973 downwards.
TTCTAAAAGAAAAAGAATTTGTATTTTAAAAAAACAGCCACATTGTGTTATAATATCGAAAGTGCATAAAAATGGTATTTCCGACCAGCTCCGCACCATAAAGCACCGTGCTGGTGTAATTACCATGAAAATGTTCTAGAGCAAACATAGCTTTCAAGATTGCTTATCATTTTTAAAATGTAACTATATTATATAATAAAACCTATGAGACTAAGTATTAATTATGAATGCTACTTAATTATCATTTTAAATGTAACTGAAAACGATTGAACATCATTATAACATGTGAATGACAAAATAGATTTCAAAATATCAAGCATATGAAATAATGTAAACTATGCATTTTCTATATATACTCTAATATATATGTTATCTAGCTGATCTGCCATATTGATTAAGTATATTTGAAATTTTGTAATCTAAGTGACAAGTCACTTGAACTCGATCCTTTTTATTAAGGATACATTTTCAATAAAGATATTAGGCTTATCTTACCCACGATAACCTTTAGTCCAATATTAACAAGCACATTTTAGCAATTGCAGTAACAATACTTGCCAGAATCCTCCTAAATCACCTTAAGGCATATATGGGATCAGAATATAGTACCAGAAAGCCAACGTGGTTTCCGGAAAGAACGTGGGACCATCGAAATGATTTTTGCAGCAAGGCAGTTGCAGGAAAAGTGTCAAGAGCAGACTATGAACCTAGTTTCCATTTATATAGACCTGAAAAAACCTTCGACACAGTCTGCAGAGGGTCTATGGAGGATTATGGCCAAGTGTGGGTGTCCAAATAAGTATATAGCCATTGTAAGGAAATTCAATGATAGTATGCAGGCTTGGGTCCAGGACAACGGAGAGGCCTATAAACAATTCCCTGTCACAAATGGCGTTAAGCTAGGCTGTGTTCTGGCCCCAACATTGTTTAGCCTCATGTTCTCAGATATGCTTACAGAGGCCTTCATGGACAGCAATAAAGGAATTGACATAAGGTATTGCACTGATGGTCGTTTGTTCAACCTTGTTGCAAAATTAAAGGTCATATCAAACAGCATCCTTGACCTTCTTTTTGCTGATGACTGTGTCCTTAACGCTGGCCCTGAAAAACAAATGCAACTAAGCGTTGATACATTTTCAATTGCATGCTCTAACTTTGGTCTCACTATCAGCGCAACGAAGACAGAAGTCTTATACCAGCCGGCCCCAGGCAAATCCTATACTGAGCCTAAAATAATCATCAATGGCAATAAAATCAACACAGTGAGTCGCTTTAATTACCTTGGCCTCACACTGTCTCAGAAGGCAGATAATAATCAAGAGGTGAACGCGAGAATCTCCAAAACCAGCACATCATTTGGCAGATTGCATACAGTTTCTGGAACAGAAGTGGAATAAGCACCCAAACAAAACTAAACGTATACAGAGTTGTAGTGCTCGCTATCTTGCTATATGCATGTGAAACTTGGACTGTATACCAACGCCATGCGAGGTTGCTGAGCCCCTTCCACACCAAAAGCCTAAGAAAAATTCACAAAATAAAATGGTAGGAAAAAGTTCAAGACACCAAAATATTAGCCAGGTCAGGACTACCCAGCATCCACACTAGCTTCATGCAGAGCCAAATAAGCTGGGGGGGGGGCGGGGGGTCAAGTAGTGCGCATTCCCAATCATCCTCTCCCCAAGAGGCTCACCTATGGTGAACTGACTGCAGATCATAGAGCACGCGGAGGTCCAAGGAAGCGATACAAGGATGCACTTTAAACTGCACTAAAGGCCTTTGAGATTAGACATGAATCCTGGGAAGCAGAATACAGTAACCGAGCCCACTGGCGCTCTATGATACGGAATGGCGCAGCTGTCTGTGAGGCATCTAGACAATATGCTGCAAAGAAAAGGCGTCAAGCCAGGAAGGACCGTAAACAAAACCCTCTTGAATGGTTCCCATCAATCTCATATACAACTTGCGAAAGCCAATTTCAAGCTAAAATAGTGTTAATAAGCCAGCAGAGGACAAACTTGGCGGCTTAGTACAGGTCAAACAGAAATATATTACGAGAGTGGTCATCGTCACCTACGGCGGACGAACAACAACAACAAAACAACGAACAAGCACATTTTACTGGCTTGTGATATAATTATTAAATGTAGGAATGATTTAAACAGTAAATGAAAGTACACAATTTACAAATAACCTTACATGTGTTACCCAAATGACTTCATTTTAAATACTAATCTTATATATATTTTTTTTAAAAGAGAAATTTCGATACCTATTATAAAAGTATGATATGAAACATGTATATATTTCAAATCTAACATGATATTTTTTGTAATAAAGAGATTAGTAACACAAGTATTTTAGGAAGGTTCTTAATAAGACGAGAATGAAGAATGTAGACATTTTAAAATAACCATGTAATTGAGATACCTTATAACGTTTCGGATTGTGGTTGTTGTTTAGTAAATTGAAATTGTCATCTTTACAACCTGCGCTTCCGGGTATTTGTATACAGAAAGCCTAATACACGTGGGGAAATATCTTTAAGGTGATACTCCCTTGATGAGGCTTGCAATGGATAAATGGAGCGGGTCCTAGGAGTTTAGATCTCAACCACAAAAGGGGAATGTGAAATATTTAAAGCAAAATGTTCAATCCATAAGATTAAAAAAAAACCGATGTAAATTAAGTCTATATATATTCTGTATAATCAAAATCTTAACATAATAAATTAAGTACTATACTTTAATATATCAAAAAATAAAAATGTTCATATAAAAAACAGATATTTTTCTGATTCAGAAAATTTACTACTACCACAGGTTTCTAGAAATTTCTTCAGTTGTTAATTTAATTGTCAACGATATCCATCTTCGAAAAGTGTAACAAAAATGCGAACTTCATGGCCACTGGTCTCATACGATTTAATCCCCTTAGAAAAGTCTAAATGTAACTCCTTAAGTTTATTTGGATCTTTTAGTTTTCATTGTAATTAATTCACGTTCACAAACAACGTTCAGTACAAGAGATTTAGTACAAACAGACATCAGAATAACAATTTCGTAGATTGATACTGAATAATAAAACACATTGAACTCTCTAAAGTGAAAGTCAACTCACATTTTCTGTAAGAACAAACCTTAAGATAGTAATCAATTAATGGTGGTAAATGACGTCATAGCTTTAAATATGTCAAACAAAGCTGAGTGCTCTAAAGTTTGCCATCTCACCTTATTGCTTTCCAAAAATTGAAAGCCCAGGTGAAAAATTAATTTATTAAAAAATCTCAACTTTAGTCTCTTCTGACGTCATCTTAAAAATCATAATAGCAACATTAAAAACTTTATGTTTATTTTTACCATAACACTGGCCACGTAGTATATTGAATACTTCTTTTCCAAATATAGTAAACATTGAAGGTATTTGAAACACATTGCATTAAACAACCAAAATACTTCATTTAATTTTACTGTTTTGCTCAGTTAGGAACTTTAAACAATTTATCTCTAACGGTCTGTTAATTTAATTGAATTTGCAGCAATATAAGTCAAATTAAACACTTCAAAGTTACTAAATATACTTTAACTTATTTAGCTAGTTCAATGAAAATGAAACTGCGATTGTGCAAATTAAACACTATCTGGATAACATCTACACATCGCCAGTTGTTAGAGACTTAAGTCTAAGGTGTTAATAGATTGTTAGTAGTTTAAAATTCTTAGTCGACATTAGTTTTGGGGCAGGGTGTATCAACATGTTTTTACATCTGTTCTCTTCTATTACTTTTGTTGTAGCCTCACATTGAAATTACTTTTGTTGTAGTCTCACATTGAAATTACTTTTGTTGTAGCCTCACATTTAAATTACTTTTGTTGTAGCCTCATATTGAAATTACTTTTGTTGTAGCCTCACATTGAAATTACTTTTGTTGTATTCTCACATTAATATTCCTTTTGTTACGGCTTTGATTGGGTTGGGAGTCTTTCTCTTTGCTGTAAATTTTATGTTAGTGCCATGGTAGATTTGTTTATGGGTATCTTGTATGTCTTGAAAGATTTGCTGATCAAAACCATTGAAGATTTCAAACTGGTTTGTAATATAGAAATGTGTAAATATTTGTCATGATCGTGTACAATAAAATGGAGATTAAAACTTTAGAAGTTTATGAAAAAATGATTTATTTTCACGCTTCCTTACTGTAATGCAAATTTGGAGTATAATGCTGAATGGTATTTTTAATTGACCAATCAAGTTTTTATGAACCTTTCATTTACCCAGTGTCCAAATCTATACTAATGTTTTTATAGCTCATATCATTCAAATGACAGTCCGGGCCCTCAACCCACAAGGAAGGGTAATTTATTTTAAAAAAATAATATCTTACAAGTTAGCCTGTTTTGTGTGTATAAACAACTTTAAATATTTGATTGGTTATTTGCTAAATCATGCAGTAAAGCACAAACAACAATAAAAGACATAGAAAATATTTTAATTAAAAGACATTAATAGTGTCATATCTGGCGTGCATTAAAATCCCTATCGGCACCGCACCAAAAAGCATCGAACCTGATCTATCTAATGTGATTTTGTACGAGAGATAACTTAGGCGATAAGATTAAAGAGAAGTTAATATATTTTTGTCAATTTCGTTTAAGTTGTAATTTATAAGTCTATGAGAGATAGTTTTATTGACATTATTTGCTAAAATGTTGCATATTATGTTTACTAAAATTATATCTAGCAACATTTTTTTTCAAAGAAAACATTTGTTTCAAATTTATATTTAAAACAAAAAAAAAGACTATGAAATGTTTGTTATTTCTTTCATATATATTTATGTCTAGTTTTTTCTACAGTAAGTTGTTACAGTGCATTTTGATGTATCACTTTACATAAGTGGCACACCACTTAAATTCGCCCCTTTTAATGGGGAACAATATTCCATTGAATTATTATGTTAATCTTACCCTAGTTATAGACTGAGTTTGATTAAAACAAGCAGATGAGATTAGTTCGTCATTTTATATTTTAAATATTTCATTTAAAATAGTTTTTTTTTATATAACAAATAAAATTGATTTAATTCATTTTGTCTTTGTTGGACATTTGACCAAAAACGTAATGATGATTTTATGATTAGTTTAAACTCTAAGCTACTTCGACTTTTTAAAAAAAACTTCACGTGGCCAGGCTAAAATATTTATTAAAATGACAATTTTTATGATAAAATCTGACCTTATCTTTTATTCTAGAAATAAATTAATAGCAAGCCGAAGGACTGCAGACATTTTATAACAGCTGTTAAATCTATACACGTAAAATAATGTGTTCATATTTTGGAGACTGGACTCAATACGTGTATAACTGTTTTAGACAGATAGAAGTTTGGTATTTAACATTTTAAAACAATATTGTTAACAACAAGAGAGTGAAGACGTATATATATTTTAACAACGGATACTTTAATATATTGTGTGTTGATTGAAGCCTTGAAGTTTTTCTTTACATATAAATTAATTTTTTTAATTTGTTGTATGACATCCAAAAGTACATAGCGAATTTTTAAACCTTACACTTAACAAGTATTAAAATTTGCTGTAAAATATATAGTCTCTAGTCAACTAGTTTTTAACAAAAATGTAAGAAAATATATATATCTTCTTATTATAAATTTGTTTGTTATAAATTTTCTAAAATGTTCAAGTTTATAAATACAATTATTATAAAATGTCTCACAATTCTCTTATTATAAAACCCTCTATCTACCAGTGTATTATTTATAGGACAGGCAGAGAAATGTAGTTATCTGAAAACAAATAGCTCAGATAGACCATAGGTCATTCCGATGTCTTATTGAGATGACATGATATATCTACACAAGTACACATTCCAATGTCTTATTCAGATGACATGACATACCTACACAAGTGCACATTCCAATGTCTTCTTGACATGACAAGATATATCTACACAAGTACACATTCCAATGTCTTATTTAGATGACATGACATACCTACACAAGTACACATTCCAATGTCTTATTCAGATGACATGACATACCTACACAAGTACACATTCCAATGTCTTATTGACATGACATGATATATCTACACAAGTACACATTACAATGTCTTATTCAGATGACATGATATGTCCACACAAGTACACATTCCAATCTCTTATTGAGATGACATGACATATCTACACAAGTACACATTCCAATGTCTTATTGAGATGACATGATATATCTACACAAGTACACACGTACACATTCCAATGTCTTATTTAGATGACATAATATATATCTACACAAGTACACATTCAATGTCTTATTGAGAGGGCATGATATATCTACATAAGTACACATTCCAATGTCTTATTGAGATTACATGACATATCAACACAAGTACACATTAAATAGAAATATAATTTCTAGGGACTTCAACAAATTTTGTTTTTTAAAACTTAAAAAATATTTCACCCAACAAATAACTTTGGGAGATAATAAGTTAAAACACTTTTAAAATCATCTGAGTTAATTATGTATTTATTTCAAAATATTCATATGAGATTGATAAACGTATACTTTTGATCGCGGTCTATTTTATAGGGTGTCGACGTTTCTCACTTTTTAATCCTTTATATTAACTCGTGGTGTCTGTTTGTTTGAATCCTTGATTGCTTGCTGGATTGTCGGTCGCCAAAACTTTGGATCGATTTTTAACCAACTTCCTCGTAAGCAGGTGAGCTGAAATAATTTAGTAGGCAGTTTCGTGGCGATGATAAAAACTATGTTTCAAAATTTTAGATCGATCGCATGTACTGTAATTAAATTATTGAATTTTTAGATTATTTTATTTATTCCTATGTATCATGTTATTTTTTGAGATAGAGTGTCGCGGTGCGTATTATATTTAACAACCTTTCTGTCGCCGCAATAAGGTGCGTATTTTATTGACAACACTTTTTATAAATATATTCCTGATCGGTGCGAATTATGTTAAACATGTTTTACGACACAACTGCAATTTTTGTATTTTTGATGGTCTTGCATTGCACTGCGTATTATAATGAACATTCTTTTAGTTACGTCTAGTACATAAAGCATTTATAGTGGATAGCTTTGTTCTTTACGGGTTTTAAAAAAAATTAAATCCTTTATATTAACTCGTGGTGTCTGCTTGCTTGCATGCTTGATTGTCTGTCGCCAAAACTTTGGATCAATTTTTAACCAGTTCCTCGTAAGCTAGAGATCTGTAATTTTGCAGGCAGACTCGTGCCAATGATAAAAACGAGGTATCAAAATTTCAGATTGATCGCATGTTGTGTAATTAAATTATTGAATTTTTAGATTCTTTTATTTATCTCTATGTATCATGTTATTTTTCGAGATAGAGCGTCGCGGTGCGTATTATTTTGAACGACCTTTCTGTCGCGCAATAAGGTGCGTATTTTATTGACAACACTTTTTATATATAAACATATTCCTGATAGGTGCGCATTATTATTAAACATGTTTTACGACACAACTGCAAGTTTGTATTTTTGGATGCTCTTGCGCTGCGTATTATAATGAACATTCTTTTAGTTACGTCTCGTACATAAAGGATTTATAGTAAAAATCTTGTTTTTTTTTACGTTTTTTGTATATTATTATCAATTGTAAACTTAATATTAAGAACGTAATCAAGTAGACAACATAGTTTCAGCTAATTAAGATATTCTTCCTTAAGCTTATGATTTTTTAAGAACAAATATTAATTTGTTTTAGGTTGAAAATTTTAAATTATATAATATATAATCTTTGAAATGCTTGCTGGAGCAGGAGTAACCAAACAATTTTTAACGCAATTTCAATTGGGAATTGCATTTATATAATTTGAAATGTCTTAGCTGTCTTGTCTAGCTTTGAACCGCAACTCCTCCTGAACCATACCAGATAGAGGGTTCGGTCCTCTTGAAAATATCTTAAGGAGGTCCCAAAGATGTGAACGTGCCGAAAAATTAACCAAAATGTTTACTGGATTTCATGGAAAAAAATATATTCGAAAAAAAATGTATTTCGTCAATTTCTCACCAACCATGACATCTATTGGGTTGAAACAAACGCCAAACAATAGCTAATTATATTAAGAAGAATGTTGGAGAAGGAATTTTGTTTTAGCAACAATTTTTAGATAGCAATTGTATTGTTTAGTTTCACAATTATTGTTTGAAATGACGTTTAATGTAATCTAGAAATGATAGTTAATGGGTTTTCCCGCTTTGTGAATTCTAATGTTGGGACTGATGGGATGTGTGCATTATATTGACACATTGTTGGCATGACTCTAGAATGATTTCACATGAATAAAAAAAATGTGAAATTCTTTGTTGGAAATAATACTTGTTTAAATACCTATTTGAGTTTTTATAACTTGTTTGAAATTGTGTCCCTGTTTAGAGGGATCGAGGTCAAGTGGCGTGCCACTTAGATAACGTGGTTGTGAAATACAAAATTATTAAAGAAATCAACTCGCCAAAGTCACTCAAAAGTTAGTCAAACATATGTGTTATTAAATATAACAAGTGCATAGTTTTCTTAATAAACTTTTTATATATATTTTGTCAATCAAATAGTATTTGGCTATATATTCAGCTTAGTTACACTATTAGAACAATTAATGCAACACAAGATAATAAATATAAGTCTAAAAAAATTGTCAATTGTATGTTAGTAAAATATAACACCTAATCAGATTATCAATACTACATAGCAGTTTACTCTATTAAAATGTCATCAACAGTGCATCTGTACGTTGCTTTGTAGTGCAACGATGATGGAAAGTGTGAAGGGATAAAAAAATATATTTAATGTGATGTGTGCAATAAAAAACATATACAAATTCTTGTTTTGCGAGTGTGGAATTGGTTCGCCTTATCAAACAAAGAAAAAACAAACAACCTATACGCATTTACAATGCAAATGATAAT
>CALYLW010002130.1:0-67089 GCA_944989445.1 Ampullaceana balthica | reverse complement strand
AAAATGATAAAATAAATTTAAGGGATTAAATTTTAAACCTCTTGATTTTCTTTCTTATTTTCATGCAAAGTCAACAACATTAAGTTTACATAAATTAATGAAAAGAAGCTTTTTATATGCACAGTGGAAACGTCTCAATCCTCGTAGATCTCAGCGCTGCCTCTCTTATAGTTGCACATTAGTCATTTTTCAGAAACCCTATCAAATTTACTCTTGAATTTTTGTTATGGCGTGGTATCAATCCTACCTCTCCAGAATATCGCAGGTGGACTCTGTGGATTGCTGTTTTTCCAGCAGAGCTGAAATAGTGTATGGAATACCCCAAAAAATGTGGGTGAGGGTGCAATCAGGCTTATGGATAAATGGATGGATAAGTAATAACATTCAAACAGGGTATGACGTTTTGTTGTCTTGTCAGGCTCACTATACCCTGTTTGCATGTTATCCATCTACTGTATGAAGTGCTCCCAGGGCTCCATTTTGGGTTCAGTCCTTTCCATAAAGTATACTAAGCCACTACATCTACTGCTCAAAAATTCATTTCCATAAAGTATACGAAGTCATTTCTTCTACTACTCAAAAAGTCGTTTCCATAAAGTATACTAAGCCACTACTTCTACTGCTAAAAATGCACGCTTATGACAGCCAACTATTCGCATATGATGCGCATCTGTACAAGCACATTCAGCCGTCACCATACTGACCCCACTATCGAGGCCTTGCAGGAGTTCATAATTGAGTCAAGCCTTAAAAGACTCTTAAACACTTGCAACTAAATGATGACAAGACCGAAGAACTCCTTTGGGGCCGTCCATAAAGTACGTCACGCTATTTTAGACCCACTGTCACACTTTCCAAATTTTTTAAAATTAACACCTAATTAAAATATTTAATTTAATACTTAAAATACACTTCACTATTAAATTGTATTAAAGTATAAAATTTCCACCTAAAAGTAGGGATGTACCGGATTCAAAATTTGAAATCCGGCTGGAGCTGAAGTGGGCCGGATTTATGAAGTGAAATCCTGCCGGAGCCGAAGCCGGAGCCAGATTTTTAAAATTACATAATAAAAAGGAAACAAAACAATTTGACTAAAAAAAAAGACTAGATTGACAAATTATGTGACCAACTCTTGTGCTATATTTAATCTGTTTATTATTGTCCTATGAATTATATTTCATTCAAAAATATTCAATGGACATCATCTGTGTTCATCCATAGTTACGACTGACATCAATCTTTCACACTCATCGTTTCCTGGAAGGATAATTGCAGACAGATCAACTCGTCCTCATCTAGCCACTCAACAGCCGCTGTATGTGCATTTTCTCCTCTGGCAATAACTGCCATGGGTTCTCTTTGACTTCTAGAAGTGATTCTCAAAGGACGGATGCGTTTTATCTGAGTTGATTCTTGAATAGTTTGGGTGGGCACATTCTCCTGAGCCCGACCTCTGTGTTGTCCTGTATCTTTCTTTAACATTGTTTGTGAGGCAAAATATGAGTGACATTCTTTGCAAAGTCGATCAAATAAGCTGGTAATCATATGGTTGTACTTTGTAAGCTCCTGTTGATCTTGGTATAATTTCATCAAATTTGAGAGTTCGTGTTACAAACAAGGAAGGAAATTTATGAGAATCTGCATCTGCTCTTTTTAAATCCTTTATATTAACTCGTGGTGTCTGCGGCGGACCTTGCTTGCTTGCTTGTCGCCAAAACTTTTGATCGATTTTTAACCCACTTGCTCGCAAGATAGCGAGCTGAAATTTTGCAGGCAGTTTCGTACCGATGATAAAAACAATGTATCAAAATTTCAGATCGATCGCATGTACCGTAATTAAATTATTGATTTTTTAGATTATTTTATTTATTCCTATGTATCATGCTATTTTTTGAGATAGAGCGTCGCGGTGCGTATTATATTGAACAACCTTTCTGTCGCGCAATAAGGTGCGTATTTTATTGACAGCTCTTTTTATAAACATATTCCTGATCGGTGCGTATTATATTAAACATGTTTTACGACACAACTTCAATTTTGTATTTCTGGATGGTCTGGCGCTGCGTATTATAATGAACATTCTTTTAGTTACTTCTCGTACATAAAGGATTTATAGTCAAAAACTTGGTTTTTTACGGGTTGTTTTTATTTAAGCTTTGAGTCCATCATTTTTTTGGCTGATTGGGATTGGAGGAGGGAAGAATCTTTAAGGTAAAACGTTAAAATATGAGCTTCGTGCTTTGTCACAACATTTCATGTCCTGATATTTAATAGCAATTTGAGTGAAATATTGGCTGATGCGAACATGATAGTCAAACCATTCCTGATCCGTCGATATCAGTACTGCTGTATCCAATTCAGATTTATGAACAACACATTCAGGAGATACGCATTTCAATGCCATTTTGACATAAAACTAATTCTGTTTCACAAAATTTTTGAAAATTATTTTAAAGCTATTTAAATTCTACTAAAAAAATATAAATAAATTAGAAAAAAAAACTAAAAAAAATACATAATAAATAAAACATCACACATTACCTAACCCCCTCCCCCTCTCACAAAGTGTCACACTTTCTTAAACCCCCTCCCCCCTCGGAGCGTGACGTACTTTATGGACGGCCCCTTTATCGCAATCATGAATCATCATATTCTTTGTCTTTTCTTAAAACTCTTCAGGAAGCTATATCTTACGTATAGTTTATCCAGTGTTTTATGACCCTGGGCTACATTATTTTTGACATGTCAACAAATAACTTTATCTATCACATCATTCACTGGGCACGGGTTCAAAATAGCGACTGTCAAAACAGCGAACGTCATAATAGCGACTTCAAAATAGCGACTGTATCAAAACAGCGACCGTCATAACAGCGACTTCACCACATAGCTATTCGTGTCCAACCGTTCACCTAACACAGTGGTTCCAAACTTTTTTGACATATAGACCCCTTTTCATTGTCTAAACTTACCCAAGGACCCCAAGAGAAACAACTACATAAATGCATAGTAAAAAATAAAAACTCCAACAAATAGCAACATTTTGATGAAGTATTTATTGAAATTAAAAATTGTGTTTAAAATAAAATTTTAAAAAATTAACTTATGCTATATATACACGCATTCATTCAAAAACAAACAACTGCTAAGTAAAAATAAAATTTGATTCATGGTTACCCGGGAAGCTTTTTTAAAAAATATGGACATATTTGTCCATATTTGTCCCTTGACGAAACATTCTGTGGTCGAACTGTCCGGGGGTTACATAATGACATGTTACGAAGGCTAGACTAAGTGACGGCCACGGACCCCGTGTTATGGAGAAGGTAAATAAAGGGATTGGGGCTGACAGCATGTAGGTACCCTAAAAAAGGGCTATCTGACCACATTGCCTGGGGGTGGGGGTGGAGTTGGATAGGTTTGGAAGGACTTGCTACCTCAGATGAGTGGTGCATTTAACACAATCATGAATTCGCCCTTAATGTTGATTGGTTTTCAGTGTGTATACTTTTTAGTGTTAAATTAAACGTTGAAAAAAGCGTGTAATAACTATTTCATGCCATTTTTAATTTTCAATAGATAATAATATTAAACATCCGGGGATCAAAAAGTCATGTAGTCGAACTTTCTCTAGCTTAAAAAAAGCAGCCACACGCCACCTCTGCCCCTACCACCGCAATCCCCCTAAATTAATCTACTGCATCTATGTTTGTTAATCACTATCGAGATTTCTGAAAAATATATTTGACTGAAGTAATAGCAGTTATAATTTTATTTTTTTCACCGGTTTCTTTTTTAACATAATGTGTCCCGAAAATGTGTTTACACTCTTTACAACGCCAACATTTATTTATACAAACCTCCAGTTGATTGTATTTAATTTTGTATTGTACCTTCTATACAAAAAACCTACATGGCTTATCGTGTCTTACTTTTCTTTATTTTATAAACTCCATTGTAGGCAAGGCACAGTAAGTTTTACAAACATTAATACAAGCAAAAGAAGAAAGTCGCTATTTTGATACAGTCGCTGTTATGATGCAGTCGCTATCATGAGGGTCGCTGTTTTGACAGTCGCTGTTTTGATACAGTCGCTATTTTGAAGTCGCTATTATGACGGTCGCTGTTTTGACAGTCGCTATTCTGCCCGGATGCCCATTCACTGCTATTACCGGCATCCATCATATCAGCTCAATCCACAGCTACCTCGCAGTAAATGTTACGAAAAACCATAGTCTGTGCCCTTGTTTTGTCTTGTCTTGATTATTGCATCTCTTTTCTTCAGGGTTAAATAAATTACCAACAGTTCAAAATTGACCTGTCAGGCGAACGTGTCACTTTACTGGCTAACTGGCTCCCTCTATAATTTAAGCTGGCATTGACTACAAACTGTTCTCTCCCACAACTTCGTTTCCGACTCCAGTCTTTCCAATTTTACATAACTTCTCTTTCTATTAATTTTCTAGTCTCGTATGAGGTCTAATTTATTTTTCCATTTCCAAAATTAAATCACTGTCTACCAAAACAAAAATTCGTATTATTCTTATTTCAAAGACTTTCAAAACTGCATTTTAACAAATATTTTCAAAAATAAATTTCCGGACTGGCATTCAGACTTCTCTTTTACTGATAAACTTAGCTTATGTTATGAATGTTATTTTTTAAAATACATTTTAATTACTTGTTGTTGTTTTTTTTTACTAAGGCCTTGAGTCCTGAGATTTATATGTTTTAAAATTATTACTAACATGAACTTCTCTAATATCGTATTGCGACCAGTAAAATGGCTCGTTACTGCAAAAAGTCCCATTACTGAAGGACCAGGAGACTATTGTACCTTTTAATTCAGAACTTCTACAAAACAATAAAAGCTTAAATGCCAGTTTATAAAAAAATAATTAACAAACATTTTGTAAGTATATGAGTTCTATTTGGCATTTTAACAAAGTATTTTAGCAATTACATATTGAAATACTTTGTTTTAAGAGGTTTATTTAGGTAGCAGGTATATAAAATTATTTATAGTGTTCACTCATGAGAATACGTCATTGCATAGTTTTCAGCTGATACGAATTTATATAAATCTTTATATATAAAATAGCAGTTTGGGTTATTTTTAAATAAAGCATTTAATACACAAGTTGTATTAATTAATTATTAAACTTATATTTCTTCTTTTTTTGGACAAAATGCAAAACCTGAAATGTAAAACATAAAGTAGGGCCTACGAGTAATTCGTGTAATAAAAAAAAGTTTATATCCCGTAAACCTCCCAATCGTATCTAGAAATTGTGAGAGATAGAAAAATGAAATTGAAATAAACTATTGACAGACGAGAATAATATGTCCAAAGACAATTTGTACTTTTTTAGCCTTTATCCAAACCAATGATACATATGGAAGCTTTAATTATTTTAAATTTATACATAAAAAAAATAAATAATAACATTATATAATGTCCTAACGTTAATACACATTACTCATGCAGAGCAGAAAAATGTAACCAAGTTATCTTAAAGAATTTATACATTGGTCATACGGCACCCATAAATTATTTATATCGTATTCATACAGTACCCATAAATTACACAAACAGTACCCGCATATCCCACATGAGGTATTCATACAACACAGAATCAGTACTGAAATAATATCCATAAAGTACCAATAAAATATTCTTATTTAATACATAACACATTCAATATTCCCACAGTACACACTCAATACACACACACTAACCACACATCACTAATAAAATACTCAGATATCAAAACGTTTTCGTACATCACCCACGCGTTACTAATACAATACGCATACATTAACCATACATTCCCACTACAGTATTCGTATATAACTCTAACATTACCTGTCTGACAGTAAGGAGGATCCAAGTAACCATCACATCCTTTGTCACATTCACCATTCTTCTTGTTACACGAGTTGTCGAAACAATTTTTGTCATTGCACAAACCGAGGCAGTCTGATCCCCATGAGCCATTGGGACATTCTGTACATAATATTTCAGGTACCAGTGCATTAGACATCAAATAAAGACAGTGTTAGAATCAGTGGTGTAGCAAAGGGTTGGCATCGGTGCAGTTGCCAAGGGTGCCAGCTGAAAAGGGCGCCACTAAATCTCTAATTTTTAAATTTGTATTTAAATAAATACAGTCGGAGCTCTCTCTCTCTCTCTCTCTCTCTCTCTCTCTCTCTCTCTCTCTAAGTCCAACTCAAAAGGACCCGAAAAAAAAATCGAATTAATGAGTTTTCTAGTTAGGCAAATGGCGTAATAGGCGCCATTTAATCAAGGACAATATAGATATTGAGAGGTGGGGGGGGGGACAGACATAGCGGCTAGTAGGCTTGACAGGAAAGAGAGGCGGTGTCTATGTTTCATATGAAAGTAAGCCAACTTGCTTTGACATGCCGACACAAGCCCGTGAGAGGAGACACCTTCCCTCCCCTCCCCCACTTTACTCCCTCCAGTGTGGGATGTGGGGAGTAACATTTTTCTTTTTAAAAAGAGTCACAGCATGCTGGGTGAAGACACTAAGCAAAGGGACGCAAATTAGTTACTACTTCTTTTTCTTGTCTTTGTCATTTTTTGTACTTATGTCACTCCAGAATAATAACCCTAACGCCTTGGAAAAGTCGACTAAGAGAGGTCGAAAGCCAAATATCTCGGAGTTAAGGAGATATAAAATACATTGGTCTTATGGAATTTGGCCGGGACCTAACAATTAATTCGATATAGGGAGGTTTTCGACTTAGGGAAGTTCGACTTAGCGAGGCCCGACTGTATTTCACTTTTATCCTCGATAACACAAAAGTGAAAATTTAATTATATTTAAATTTATTTCATTTAAACCATTATAATATCTTTATTATGTTTGTGGCCTTTGAGGGGCTTCTTATCATACACATATCAATATGATTTTACAGTCTTTCTTTTAAAAAGAAAAATCTTACAATCTCCATCCCACGGTCGAGGGAGTGAAGTGGGGGAGGGGAGGTGTCTCCTCTCACGGGCTTGTGTCGGTATGTCAAAGCTAGTTGGCTCCTTTCATATGAAACATCAACGCCCTTCTTTCCTGACAAGCCTTCTAGCCGCTATGGCTGTTTTCCTCCACCCCCTCTCAATATCAACATTGTCCTTAATATCTCAAACATATATGAAAAAAGACATTTGGGGCCCCTGGCCCTGAACAATAGGACATAAGAAGTTCATTGCCCTTTGTTATTTTAATATCGACTACCAAGTTTTTATAAACAAAGTTTGGTTAACATCCATTCATTTACTCAGTAGCTAACGCATAAATTAATTTTTATATAGCTCATATAAGCCCAAAAACGACATTAAGGGCCCCAGGACCCATTTAGTGCAAGATGTCAATTTCAAAACACCTGTTTATTGCAATCAATTTCATAGTGGATATATTTATCTAAATTTCTCAAGATCTTTAATAACTGAATGGGGAATAACATATTAATCGTTTATGAAAAAAGACATTTTGGGCACCATACTTTGATCTTTATATCTATAGATAGATACACGTTACTTCAAGCTTTGCTGTATTCTTGTTTAACGAAACAATATAGCGTTTTATCCACCAATTTATTTGGTATTATTTAGTAAATAATAAACTGCAAATTAGTATTGTTCCTGTCTTATGCATTTTTATATTCACGTTGTATGACTGTCACTGTCAGAGTACGTAAGTATTGTCATAAATAAAATAAGAGAAATTCAATTATGTTTTCTAACGAAGGAAAAATTCGCAAAGCTGAAACTTGTCAATTTATCAAGGGCGCCAAAAATAAATTAGTCAAGATCGCCAAAAACCTAGTTACGCCTCTGGTTAGAATAAAGGGAGTATCAGTCTTTTACCATATCTACAAACAATAAGATCTTTTTACCGTTAATTCACCAATCGGCGTTCTCTTCACTAAAGGTAAAATTACAAGCATTACCAGAACTCTAGTTAGTGTAAACGTCTAAATATTAAAAGGTAACTGGCAATTCTACTGTCACTTTTTCTATAATAGACTTTAGTACACAGTTTAAACGAAACAATAATTTTTCGTATGCGATTAGAATTTATAAATATTATTTTGCCCTCCGATTTCAATTATCAATATCTCTACTACTTAATGCCATCTTAAGTATCGATGATTTTTTTCAATTCCTTAAATCTATAGACAATTTCTTCCGTCACAGTACAGTGTCACATCCAGGGCCGCCACCAGGGGGTGAATCCACGAATTTATTCAGGGGCCCCAACGGAAGGGGGGCCCCGTCAGCCACGCTTAATTTTTATAATGCTGATATATATTCGGACAATTATTCAAGTTACATATAATTAAAAGTTGAAAAATTTAGCTCACAGCGAAAATTGACGGAAAAAACTTTTCTGCACAATGAACGGTTCGCTAAAGGTGTTCCTCGGAATTTCGTGTTTTACGTCACAGTTTTCTAAAAATAATATAACTCAATCATCAAATACGTCACATATATGTCTTTTGGTGACTCTCTCACTTATTCTAGTGGATGTAAATATTGGAATTTTAATCTCAACTTTTACGACCCGTTAAACTGTAAATAACACGTAAATACTTTTTTGTTAGAAAATTTTTTAATTTTTTTTTAAAAAGGCACCGATCGTATTTTTCTTCGTTGTGTTCATGGGGTTCCCGGTGAGATTCTAAATCATTTTCAATCTCTAAACATAAGATGATTACAATTTTTAAAAATTTCAATCGAGAATATAAATAAATGTACTGTTATTTCAAAAACAAAAATAATAATATTTTAATATGATTACGACAATTTAGGACTTTACTTTGGCAATAATAATGAAAATTTCTTTTGATGTACACTACTACTTCTAGAACTGTTAACAGTAATAATAAATAGAATAAAAAAGTATCAAGTTAGTTGTTCATAATGTTATAGATAAGAATGTGATTGTCTTCTGAAAATTAGGTGATATTATCTTTAAAATAAAAAAATTATTGGCAAAACGGGGGAAAAGTTTAAAAAATGGGTCATCAATTTTTTTATAGTATATATAGTAAATGCAAGGGGCTTAAAAAAGTTCACTCAAAAAATGATAACTCGACTTCTGTTCAAGATGAAATTGATGTTTTTAGAAAGCTTAGAGCTAGCCCTTCAAAATGATATATGTTATAGATTTTATGACAATATCTCAATTTATTGTAAAAGTAACTGGGGCCAAAAGGAATTCTCGAACACTCTTTGCGCTGGATCACATTATAAAGTTAACATTATTTGCCTAACAGATTAAAGTAGAACATAAAATGAATCGACCAAAGTCTGGGTCTCAAAAGCGACGGGAAAAGAAACAGAGGGAGAAACAGGGAAAAGAATTGAAAACCAAAAATGTAATTGTCAATTATTTTAAACACAGCGAAGCTCTTAAACCGAATGTCTCTGCTAAACCTGAAGATGTTTACTTTCCATCAATATCCCGCCAGGAATTGCCAAGTGAAGATTTGCAGCCCGCAGACGAAGAACGTGGTTGTGCAACTATCAGGTCTGGAAACGAATCATCTGACCCTCCAAATGAGGTCGAGACAGTAGAAATTTCAGCAAATTTAAAATTAGGAGAGGCAAATGATAATGTTGATGATTTTGTCGAACATGAAAACGAATTTCCCCACTACAGCGATCCTTGGCGATGGCCAGAACGCTTGCAAGTTTGGAACAGACAGTGCATCGTTTTATGCAAGTTAAAAACTGAAAGTCAGTTAAAAGAAAGTTTCAAACTATGCCTTCAGACTACACTGACAAAATGTTTTTCAAAAGTCCGTTACACTCCCAGTTGTCCAATAGTCGAGAAAAGTTACTTAGACATTGGATTGTGTGGAGCAGCTCAAAAAAAGTTCTATACTGCATCACGTGCCTTCTCTTTTCTTCTGGTAAAAATCTGGAACAGCATGTCAGTACTAGCCTTTTGGCAAGACGAGAAGGTTTTGATCCAAAAAAACAACAGTGGAGGTTTCTTTACGAAAGTTTACAGAATCACAAAAAAAAGTTCCCTGCATAGGGATTCTTACGTGGCTTGGAAACTTTTGTTATAATCGGTTACTGGTTCTTGTGGTATTGATAGCAGCTTTCAACAGCGTCTCCAAAGTGGAAGTGACAAGTTCAATGCCCTATTGCGTAGACTCTTGGATATTACATTGTTTCTAGCCTTTTGAGGACTCGCATTTCGCGGACAATCTCAAGACATAGGAAACCTTCACAATGGCAACTTTCTGGGGTTACTAGAACTAATATCTTACTATAATCCTTTACTGCAACATCATTTGGTTTGCATCAAAGACAAGAAAGAGCATGGTGAAAGAATGCGAAATCATTATTAGGCATGGAAGACACAAAACGAATTCATTTCTTTATGTGGGAAACATGTTCTAGACAAGATTTTTCTTGAAAGAAGGGAAGCAATTTATTTTTCCATTTTATGTGATGCTACTCCTGACGTATCCCAAACAGAAAAAAATGTTCTCATATTACGATACGTCCATAAAAGTGATGAGAACAAATGGTCAATAGAAGAGAGATTTGTAGAGTTCTTCCAATGCAATCAGAAGACGGAGAAGAAATTGCAGAAACACTCATTTCACGCTTAGAAGAACATGGAATTGATCTTAAAGAAGGTCATGGACAGGGTTTTGACAACGGCGCAAACATGGCGGGGAAAATGAAAGGTGTTAAAGCGCGGATTTTACAAAAGAATGATGCTGCTCAATTCTCTCCATGTGCAGATCACACACTGAATCTGGTCGGGGTGAATGCTTCGTCATATTGCAGAGATGCAATACCATTATTTTGAAACGTGAATCGCCTCTACAAATTATTCAGCTCTTGTCCAGAAAGATGAAATCATTTTATGGAATGAACAAGATGCTCCCTGTGTAATCTGAGTGACATGCGCTGGAGTTCAAGAGTTGATGCCTAGCGTCCAAATGCTCAGAGGTTGCCTAGCATTCTTCCTGTTCTAGAGACAGTGATGTCCACGACTAAGTACACAAATGAAATTAGACGCAAAACACGTGGACTGAAAACATATTTCTCTTCCTTCAACGCAGTGTTGATGGCAGTATTCTGGCTATAAATTTGGATGTGTATCAATGAAAGAAATCTGATACTCCAATCAAAGGCAATCTCACTTGAAATCGCGTCACGTAACATCAAGGATCTCTAAAATGAATTACAGCAGTTGAGAAATAATTGCCACACGATTTTCACAGAAGCACATTATGTAACAAGAAAGATTTAGGAATTGCTACAGAACTGAAGACGGCGCGGCATTGCGGCAAAAAGCCAAGACCTTTGTGTTCAGATTCCGAAACGTCCAATGATTCACAAGACGTCGCGGGTGTCGAGGAATCAGCAGAAGCTGAGATCACTAGAGAAGTTTTGTATTTCATTTTGGAATCTATGATTGGGTAGATGACCCATCGGTTCAAAGTTTTGGACAAGATCTGGAAACTATTCAATCTAGTTCTAAATTTTAGAAGTCAGACTTCTGAAGAAATCTCGTCCTCTTGTGCTGATTTAGTGGTTAAATATCCACGTGATCTTAACAAACTTTTGAAAGAAGAGTTGCTTCACTTGAATAATGTATACGGTGCAACATTCAACATCAAGGAAGCGTCTGCCTCTGAGTTGTCTGATCCACTTGATCTTTTGAACTCAATTAATTCACTCTGGCTAGAAGGAATATTTAGTGAAGTGTGTATTGCCCTGAGGATTTTATGTTGTCTTCCTCTGTCGGTTGTTCAAGGAGAACGATAGTTCAGTAAATTGGCTATTATAAAAAAAAGTATTTGCGTTCTACCATGAGCCAAGAAAGATTAAATGGACTGTCAATTATTTCAATTGAACACGAATTTACCAGGCAGATAAACTTCAATGAAGTTATACGTGATTTTTCTAATATGAAAATAAGAAGGTGGTCCTCCTCCTCACAGTAAATATACAAACAGCTCTCACACACTTAAATATTAATAACATGTTGTGTTATCCACGGATGCTACTATATTTCAAATGAAAAGTCTAGTTATAAACATGGCTATTTCCCTTGGTAAGTAACTTTTTTACACTTCAAATAATTTATTATTGAACGATCTAATTTTTGAAAATTGTACTTCATATGAGTGAATAGAGTACAAACTTATTACTGTTTTTTAACTATTACTCATCTTGTTAATTTTTTATATGAATGAATAAAACAAAAATAAATTATACTACTGCTTTTGTTGTTACAAATATGTGGCGTTTTTGTTAATCAGAAGGAAATTCTTGCTCCCTAGATCGCTTGTATTCGTATTTATAAAGACAGCCAGCATTGTCGCTGTCGGATAAGCTACGTTTTGGTCATTTTGTATACATATTTCAAGGATTTTGCCATGTGGGGATCTGGGAAAAAATAGGCACGATTTGGAGCCCAGAGGGGCCCAACGTACCTAGTTTTCAGGGGCCCCAAAATTTCTGGTGGCGGCCCTGTCACATCAACAAAATATCTGCTTTTAACAAAATGTATTTATATTTCAAAGAAGAGCTTCTTGTTAGGCATACATAAAATCTATTTCATTTTTTATTCATAATTCTTAACATTTTTATTAACTTAAGCTTTAAAAGGATACATTTTGGACTGATTTAGTTCCATATCAACTTTACTAACTGCATCAATTATTAGGAAAATATAAAATTTTCATTAGAAGAGAATCACCAAGCCTACAACTCCATGCTAAAATATGTTAAAGTATTATTACAGGGTAATTAGATTAGTTGAGCAATGCTTTCTATAAATAACTTTCTGATATCAACTATCCTTCGAACGTGATCTTTTGAGAACACCTCAAACTCTAAAGGAATAAATTGCCATAAAACGACCATCCCTTCAACTCACCAGTTTTACAACCTTCCTCGTAATATCCAGGAGCACAGCCTGACGGACATCCACCGGTAGCCACGAAGCAAGACTCAGTATTATCCTTGCAGTTACACTTAGAGTTGCACTCTAAACCATAATATGTAGCATTGCACACGGAATCTGTGAAGTATTTACAATATTTTGTATAGTTTACGAAATGATATAAAGTCTAGGAAGAATAGCAAATAAATTAAAGAAAATAAGTGTGAATTTTTAAATAAATTCAATTTCAGTTTGAATTGGTCTTGAAATGCCAGAAAAAGATAATTCTAAATGTTATCTGTAGTATACACATGTATACAAACTAGAATGGGCAATATCTACAGGTGAGGAGTTCATGCATTCTTTGCTCCTTCTTACATTTTCTATTATTTATTCCACGTTTTTGATTATTTAAAGAAAGTCAGACAAAAATATTAAATAATGTAAGATATCTTATTTTAACAATATTAGTCAATCAAAGTGAGCACAATGAGTAGCTGCTTGATTTCGGAACAATCTGTGCAAGCTTCAGCAATATTCTACAAAAGATCGGAAACATTTTTTAAAGAATGATTGCACTAAGAATATAATCAAATCAAATTTAGTTTTTATATATGTTACGGCCAAAGCCCAAAGTCCGGTCACTTGAGCACATTGTTTAAATAATATCAAACTAAAGAATAAAGAACTTAAAACACGATCATTTGAACTTTATCGTAGGTTGGCGATCACAAGATTTAATAAATAAAAGATTTGACTTTCATGTACATGAGATTTTCATGAGTTAGCAAACAATCCAATCAGAGACTTCAATAAACATAATTCTAAAGCATTTTACCTTCTATTTAGATGCTGAAGACATGTGCAATCCTATTGTTGCTAAGAAATCTTCACACAATGAAAGGTTAGTGCAACGTTAATATTTGACTGTAAGAGTGATTTACAAAAATTTTGTTGCTCCAGGAATAATCTTAACAAAATAACCATGGATTCACAGTTTCGTTCCGGAAAATATATTAGGCACAAGTGACAGCAATCTTTCCCTTTTTTATGGCGTTAACTATTCCCCATTACTATATTACGCAAATAATAATCAATTATTTCAGATACACATATTCAATCAAATTGAAATCTATATCTCAACTAATGTTATCCCAAATATGAAGAAGTATGTCACACTAATACTGTTTAGGCTTTACTATTATAAAAAATACTAAGGGTCCTAGGAACTCTTATATTCATAGGCACTCTGCCAACTAAGTAACCTTATGTTCGAAAAGCTTACAAATTTTACATTATTTCTCAACTTCATCACAGTATTTTTATACGTTCAAATCATTGTTTAGTGTTTCCTTTACTATAAACACTTTATTGATTTAGTAAATAGTGTATAAAATGTATTATATAATATTTAACATTGTAGCTCTGTTAATTATGTTGGGATGGACAAAGACAACTGGAATTGACGAAGCAGAGGTAAATCTTTTCAAATGTTGAAATTAAATTCTGAAAATAGTAGTTGTCAAGGTTTAGATTTCTTGCCGAATTCGTATTAGTTTTTTCTCGTGACAGTCATTTATATAATTGTTCTAAAAATGCTTTGGCAGCCTTTACCTTTTAGCTGAATTTGATTATTTTCAAGAGACAACATATTAAGAGATATGAAACTCCAGGAAAGGGAAATATATAGTGTACTTTTTTATCATTGATGAATTTATTGATTCATAAGGATCCAAAGTTTTCATCAAAGTTAACTCCTGAAATCAAAATTGTTAAATATCAAGGAATTAATATTGATTCAACTCCTGACAACAGTCACATGGATAACTTAACATTTTTTATTTTATTCTTAATCAAACACGGAAAAAAGTAAAGAGGTTTCTTCAATTAATCCCAATGAAACAGCACGATGAACAACTGCGGTGTACTCTTAAGTTTTTATATAATACGAGCAACCAAGCCCGTCCAAGGACGTTCAGCCACAGTTCGGTGGCATGTTGTAACTCCGCTTCCACAGCCGTCTCGACTGGCATACATGTGCATCACGTCAATAAATCAACCCCGTAAAAACAAAGTTTTTGACTATAAATCCCTTATATATGAGACATAACTAAAAGTATTGATTAAGTTGTGGGGAAAGGTCTTGTCACCTGAAGTAAAGTGACCCGTAAAATGTAAACGCTAGCGACCGCTACATATAGTTTATATAGATACAATAAAAATGCATTAATTTAATTACGGTGAAAAGTGACAAACATTTACAGACTGAAACCGAAATTATCTCCCGTGCGGCTACATATAGTTTATAATAATTTATATAGATAAACTAAAACTGCATTAATTTAATTTCGGTACTTTCGATCGATCTGCTGAAATTTTGATACGATGCATTGTTTGGTGACACATTTGCCAAATTCAGCTCGATGGCTTCACTGGAAGTGGGTCATTTTTGAGTGACAAACATTTACAGACTGAAACCGAAATTATCTCCCCAGGCTTTAAAACAGCTACATATAGTTTAAATAGATAATCTAAATATGCATTAATTTAATTATGGAACATTCGATCGATCTGAAATTTTGATACGATAAATTGTTAGGTGACACGGGTCCGTGTGCAAAATTTCAGCTCGTTGGCTTTACTGGAAGTGGGTCATTTTTGACTTTTGTTTTTCCGCGGTCGAGGGACGAACGATGAATGAGACGGCGGTGAAGGTAATATAAGGGATTTAAAAATACAATTCATTATAGTTAAAATAAATAACTCGCAAAAACAGAGCTTTTGACTATAAATCCCAACGCGCATAACTCAAAGTAAAGTCTTGGAAGAAATACAGCACTAAAAATAACTCGTTTTGAACGTTGGCGTAAACTTGATATGATTGGCTGTAGAAGTCATGTGTGTTTGAGAGACCAATCGCTATGACGGGACAGAACTTAGCATTTTATTATATAGGATATATATATATATATATATATATATATATATATATATATATATATATATATATATATATATATACATATATATATATATACACACACTAAGTTGTGCTGCGGCGCCGTGGCGCCTACGGCACACACTGTTTTAGGGCGCCTATGGCGCCCACTTTTTTTCAAAGGTCCAACTAACTTGTCCTTGTTTGATAAATATTAAACTTACTGATATTTATATACAAAATATTATGGTAGGGGTTGGCGGGCGACTGCTTTTTTGCCAAAAGCCCAAAGTAACTTATCCTTGTTTGATAAATACGAAATATAGCTGAAATATACACAAAGTATTTTATAATCAACAATCCTGAAATTGTCTTTTTACATCGTTACCTTTTCCAAAATTAAAATATGAGCTAAAACAATGACGTCATTGTTAATGTTAATCTGGAAACCAAAATGATTATGATTTTTTAGTCTATATTTTCAATTTTTAAAAAAGCAGAGTGATGTCCCTTAGCGTTACTAAATGAGTGAGTCAGTGATAATTGAGGGTGTTATATATATATATATATATATATATATATATATATATATATATATATATATATATATATATATATATATATATATAATATATTTAAAGTTGCAGGTAAAAATCGTATAATACAGCCAACAAACTGACTTGAAATGAAGCCACCAGAACATTTTTAGACAATAAAGGAGATTTGACAAGCAATGTCTACTCGAAGTGAACATCAACCACTAGCATCTGTTCATGAACAATAAGCACTTATTTAAAAAATATGATATTTAGATATAGCTTTATGTCCATGATTTCGATAGATGTTCTAAAACATTATATTATTGATAAAGCTCTGCAGGAACCTGGACGTGAATTGACACAATCGGATCACAAGGAATATTTACAACGCAAACAAGAGTGACAACAAAGGTAGATTGATGTTATAGATAGTACTGGCCTGGTTTTAAATACAAATGCTAGGGACAAGTTTTGTAATCAGTCTTTCGAAGTGATCATAGACAGATAAATTACTGAGATGGGAAAACAGAAGCTTACTCAACACTGCATAGAATGTCTAGCTTTCTTCTAGACAGATCTTCTGCAATCCATTTAACAGCTATTAATGCCAAGGAGAAATTGATTAGCTTCTATCAGATCTGGAAGAGGTACAATAAATACTAGTTTGGTGACAAGTTTCCAAATGTAAACATTGCTTTCCGAATCTACCATCCAAGTTTTGGAAAAAAATCTAAGTTGATCTCATTATTTCAAACAGAAGTCGATATCTTCGGAATGCAGTGGGACAAAAACAATTATCCTTTCTGACATCACTTTAAATTAAAAGTGACTTGAAGATGAAAATGACTATAAAGACGTCATTTGTGACTTTGACAATGCAGAGAGGCAAAACTTTTGCGCACTGTAATACTATTCAATTTCCTTTCTTACATGGTTAGAGCTATAGATATCATTTAATTATTGGATATCATTGGTTTTATAATTTCTGCTAATTACCAGGTGAAGGACTTCTTTTTTTCTAATAACTTACTTTCTTACATTTTAGGGCTACAAAAAAGTTCGTAGGCTGGAGGCACATTTCCTAAGGTACCTAATGTAAAAAGGCCCCCAAGTATTACATATACATCTCTTTATGATTATTTAATAATAGTATTCAACGATGAAAGTTAAAAAAAATAATAATACAAATAAAATAACTAAATAATAAGATTATAGAATATAACAAAAATACAAACATTTTATAATATTATTATTATTTAGAATTTAGAAGTCAGTGGACATTTATTTCATAACATAAGAGTGTCTTACCCCCGAAAATCTCGACCTCACAAAGGGTCAAAATTAAATTTTGATAATTTCCAGCTGTGATTCTTACGAGTGAAACAAGTTCTTTGACCACTTGAACAACAGTGTATATTAACTTGGTGCTACCATCTCGTGGTGGGGAACAAACTTGCATGTATTCTTTATCAAAACATTGCAGAATGAAATTCTGAAGCCGGTCAGAATCACGATTCACTGTTAAAAAAATATACTTTTTTATGAAACATTTAGTTGCAAGCTATGTTTATAACAATCTTCATAATTTTCACAGCTTGTGGTTAACTTGAAGCGACGACAAAATAACTTTTCAAAAAGAACTCTGGACCTTAAGAAATAAATATTTCATTGAATCATGTTTAAAATTATTTAATTGAAGATTTGTGTTAATATTACTTTTGTATATCCTTAATTAGTAATTTATTTACAATACACTTGGAGTAAACACGTTCATTAATGTTTTTCTTTTTAAATAGGTGTTTCATTAAAACAAAATGTTATTTGTAAATAAAAATCTTAAAAAATATTTTAGAAAGTGAATATCATATTTTACATAATTTCACTTAATTACATTATGTAATTTTAAATTAAACTCCAACTATGGTCTATAAAAATTCATAAAATATTGTAAAATGAACTTCAGAAGATTTAGTGGAATGTTGAGCAGAGATTAGAAGGAAAGAAAATGTTTTCATCTAAAAAAAATCTTTATTCGACTAGATAATTAGGAAACGAATGTGTTCAAACACAAGGTGCTGGAATTCACCTTGTTGGATGGAAACGATGCATGTTCGCAGTATTGTATATATCATCAAAGTAAAAAAAATATGTCGATATAAAGAGTTTTAAATTTTTGAAGTTATTACAATGACTTTATTGTTCAAATTTTTAAATTGAAATTTCATGTTGACCTCTTTTTTTTCCTGTCAATTTTTTCTATACTTTTTCCACATTTACCTGATCTAAATATTAAAAATTATGACAATGATTTCTCACTTCTTTAAATAGTGTTAATTTTCTGTAAAGGATGTTTTGGATGGATTTTCATTAATTTTAAAAATAAATTATATATTTATTGGAAATAAGAACCAAAAATTTAGACACATTAATAAAAATTTAAAATTTCTTAAAATTTATTACGCCAAGAAAGTCTATACAAAAGTGTAGATAAAAAAGTAACCAGTCTGTAGTAATAAAAGTTGATGAAAGTTAAATGTGTGGTTTACTTCAGTAAAAAAAAACTACCACCCATTAGGGATTTTTTAAAAATATATATTTATTGCATAAAGTTATTAAAGAAAGCTCAAACTACTTCTCTTTTTTTGGGTATAATTTGCCGTGTCTTTGAATAAAATATAAAAAAATTAAAATTGCTAACATTCTACCACCCCATTGCATTTGTGTTTTGTTTTCTCATTTAACCCAAATGGTGAGCAGTAACACCATTAAGTTGAGTCAACAAAATGAGGGTAAGACAGCAATCTAGTCGAGTCAGTGGGGAGATAAAGATGATCTCCTTAAATGAAAAGACTCGTGATGTCAATAAGGATTTAATGCTGTGCATGCTGTGAAGCACAAAATTTTAGCATGGAAAGTAGTTAAAAATGTTTGGGGGATGTTTAGTTCTCTTTTTCAGGTAATAATTTCAAGTCCATAGAACACCCGTTTGAAATTCTGATTAAATTTATCATCAAATTGAAAACTTAGACATATCCTTCTAAAATAAATTTATCGACTTTATATTTGCTGAATCACTTATTCTGCCTTCTAAGCACATTGAATTTAACACTGCGACTAATCACAGTACTACCCTTAGACCCCTCACCTCTAAAGCTATCAAATCATTTCCAAACCCATATATCATGCCCTCAAGATCAATTCATAAACTTTCTTTTCTGAAATAATTGTATCTTTTAATGTTTTGTTTTTTAAACAGATATTCCTACATGATATTTGACGGATTTCCACCTACCAGCTAGTTGTTAAGTTGTACCATTTAATACAATAAATACCATTACAGATTAAATAGGTTTTGTAAGTTAGACTGACTCACATTTTCCCAAAGAGGTCGCTCTGTTGTAAAGAAGAAAGCGGTTGATAGACACTGCCTTTGAAAGGTTAACCTCCCAATATGGAGCATCGTCTGTACCACCAGTGTGTGTACAAGTTCCATCATTAAAATCACTTTTTGTGTTACCATCAACAGCTACTTCCGCCAGCGCAAAGTCTGAATAATAATTACTGGACTGCCTAGATTTTTGTTTCAAGGCTACATTACGACCTGTGTAGGGTGAAATATTAATTAAAACATTTTATTATATTTGCTGAATTAAATAAATCAAATAACATTTTTAAATACAGTCTTGAAGGACTTGGCAGTTGGAATACAACGGATGTTTAATGGTAGAGAATTCCAAATGTTTTAGTGCGTATCTTAGGAACACAGAGAATGCGTGCGTGTCTGCAGAAGAGTGTAGCTGACGATTGGGTGAGTAGATCGAGAGAAGATCTGTAAGATAGGAAGGGCAGGAGTCAGAAAAGAAGTTGTGACAGAGAACGGCCACTTTGTAATTAATTCAGGCTTGTATAGGCATGCAGAAAGTGAGTAAAATAGCGGAGTAACATGGTCATGTTTTTTTGCTTTAAGAACTAGTCTGGCATCTGAATTTTGAATTTTCTGTAGTTTTTTAGTGCATTGTTGTGGCGCACCTGACAGAAGAGAATTGCAATAATCAATACTGTTATGTACTCGTGAAAACATTTGCGGGGAAAATAGTAATGCATTAAATTGCTTTTAAATGGTACTCTTTATAATAAATCAGTTAGAATGTGTATTTAATTTTTGTTTTAATTTGACGTTAATTTTTGTTTAAATTTGATTTACATTTTTATCATAATTGAACACAGTGAATGGCGATTTGACACAAAAGATACTATTTTTTTTTAAAAATTAGAGTGTATTCCCATGTGCATATCTGGTGAAGGGTTTAAGAAATCCTCAAAGTTCTCAAAGTAGTTTTATGTTTCTTGTATACTCATATAATACCAGCAATAAAATCATACATTTAATATTCTTGAAAAATTGTACTTCACATTTTGACCAGAGTTAACAAGGTTAAAGATCGATTATTTTGGTAAATAATTTTCTTTTACCATAAGTTTTTGTTTTTTTAGCTGCCTTTTCTGTTTAAATAGGCCTTGAATAAAATCTTTTAAAAAGTATTCCCAGTACAAATGCACTGAAAAAAAAGAATGATTTTGTTGGTATATAAGAAATTTTGTGCAAAGAGGAAGATAAAACCCCATTTCGGCAACGGATAAGAATTGTGTAGTTTGAAGGAGAAACGTATTAATTATGTATATTATAATCAAAGAATCTTAAAGAATGTTTAACATATGGACTCGTGGTAACAGTCGTCTGAAGATAGAGAATCGAGCCGTTTCTCAGTTAAGAGCAATGAACGACTAGCAAGATACTTTGTTTTCTTTCCCCAATTTCCCTAATCTGTATTCTCCTCAGTATTTGGCCTCAGTTTCAAGGCTGATGTTTAAAACTATCGTTCTTTAATGGGTGGCCTGTTTAGACTCAGTTCGATCATTTGTGATATTTTTCAAGTTTCAAGGAAGCATGGTAAGATTTATTTAGCTAAAACAATTGTCACGACACCTAAGTTTGAGTGATACTGAAAAGTAGGATATCAGCTATAATTCAATATTTAGTCAAGTTTAACCGTATATTATACAGCATTAATAAATAAACGGGATCAAAACTGGGATTAATTAGGTTTTTCATGTATTTTTCGAAAATGCAAAGTACTTAAAGTGACACTGGTAAATAACTGTCATTAAACAGCATCTATAATTTGTAAAACAGTGGTCATTGACCTTCAATTTTACCACTGGCAATAATAAAATTATGTTCTATTAAATAATTACAAATTTGAACGGTTCATACCTCCACTGACGTAAATTGAACATACAGAAACTCGTGTATTCCATGAAATGTTTAAATGTTTAACTGTAACGTTCAGGGAGCAGTAGATATCTTTTGTCCTGTTGTTCACGTTTGAAACTTTTTGCCCTTCGCAGGTCAGACTGCTTCCTCTCGTTGATACAGTTGAAAATTCCACTGTGATGTCTTTATAGAAATCTAGTAAAGAAATAAAATAAATATATATTTTTTCAAGAATAAAATTACACTTAACTTGCCATCTGTAATTATTTTGGAGCATGCTTGTTTAAAAACTATAATAAATATAACTAAATAAAACTAATATTTAAAAAAAAGAAGCTTGTGTAAGAAGGATAAAAAAGTACGTTTTTAATTACATATATTGAAAAAGTAAGATGATGAATTAAGGTACTAATAACTGTTATAGTTACTAGCATTAACTACTTTTACATATTATTATACGATACCTTGGTTATCTAGGACCACCCTAAGCCACGTAAAGGGGTATGGGATATTCCATTCTATTTGGATCAATTGAATATTTTTCACACATGTAGTGTCATCACGATCCGTCAGGTATGTTTTATCCCTTTGCGATGAAAGTGTCATCGTTGCAGTTGTCACAAGATCCTCTGCAAGATAAGTAGGTGAAGTTAATGACACTGTTCTGAAACTCTGGAGTAGTGTGTAGTGTCGATATTAGTTATCATTGAACACATCTCCCCCTAAGGTGTGTGACCTGGGACCTCATTTCCGGCGGTGGATGACGTCACTTCCAACTCCAATTACTTCCGTTTCTGGTCAAGATGAAACCTTTACGTTTTCGGTCAAGATGGCGCCTTTCCGTTTCCTGTCAAGATGGCTCCCGGGCACGTGGTGGACCAGATTTCGTGCGGGACAGGTGATGTTGGTAAAGGACAATAATCGTGTAATTGATTAAGTGTTGGCTTTCCTTCTGTCTCGTGAGACTACGGAAGTTTCTGTGCTCCTGTGGGATCCTCGCGCATAGCCCTGCAGCTTCTGTTGTGGCTGTACAAGCCCACTCGCGAATGGCAGCCTTTGCCGCACTTCTGGCACTGAAAGGCAGCACCTGTAGTTGTATGATTAGCTCTCCTTTTTCTCTTTTGGCGGTCCGCGTCTGCGACCTGCCGCAGATCCCTTTCTCCTGCTTCTAGCCCGGCAGTCAACGCCTGTCTCCATCTGTGTCTGTCCCCAGCGAGTTCCTCCCAGCCATTTATAATTGATTAAGTATTTAAACAGTTATGAACCCTTTTTAAATTGTGTGTGTTTTTGTCAAGATGGCGTCAGGGTTATGTGGTGTTGGTGAATAAATTATGGACATCAGGTCACGTGATAATGACATGTGATATTTTTATACATGTTTATGAGGGGCAATTAGCCAGTAATTGACTAAGTGTTCAAATGATTTTTAATTATTTCCATTTTTCTAATAGATGTGTCGCATTATTAATTTTGATTTTTAAGGTTAATGGGCTGTTATCATGTAAATGACTAAGTGTTTAAATGATTTTTAACTATTTCCCTTTGTTTTTGAATTTTATTTTGAATTTTATTGAGTGGTTCTCAGTGTATAATATTATTATTTTGTTTATATTGCTGTGCATCGCTTTTAATTATGAATTTTATTGTGTCATGTAACTAGTTACAGCAACAGGAGGTAAAACAAGAAAACCAGTATTTAATTTTCATCATTTATTTATATTACCAAATTATCTGTTCCAAGCTGTTATAAGGTAAGTGATTAAGAGATGTTTCTTAACAGATATCCTATATAATAAAAGGCAATGTTCCATCCGGTCATCGATAGCGATTGATCCCTCAAACACATGTGACTCCTACAGCCAATCATATTGAAAACGTCTACGCGGATGTTCAAAACGAGATATTTTTGGTGCAGTATTTCTTCCAAAGACTTTATTTTGAGTTATGCGCGCTGAGATTTATAGTCACAAGCTCTGTTTTTACGAGTTTTTAAAAACTAAATCAATATACATAATTCCCGTTATCTGTATGTATGGATGTAATTATAATGCTGTTAGGTGGCGCTGCGATCGATTTTGTATAAAAATATTATATGACGTCATTGTTTTAGTTTATATTTAATTTTTGAAAAGGGAACGATGTAAAAATATGATTTGAGGATTTATAACTATTAATGAAATACTTTGTGTACATTTCTCAAGTTTAATCAAACACGGAAAAGATACTTATGTTGATTATGTATATTGATTCCCGTTGTCTGTATGGATGTAAGTTAGGTGGCGCTGCGATCGATTTTGTATAAAAATATTTTATGAAGTCATTATTTTAGCTTATATTTTAATTTTTGGAAAAGGGAACGATGTAAAAATAGGATTTGAGAATTTAGATTTGTTATTAAAGAAATTTTTAACTAAATAAATCATTATTCCTTTTTTGAATTTATTGTTTTGGTAATTATCTTAAACAAATATTCATTTTTACAGCAGTAATTTTATATTGATCTCAAACCAAAAAAGATTCCGTCATTTTTGACGGGTTATCTCTAGTATCAACATACATTCCCGTAATGTATGTCATGCTTCTTGGATATAATGCTGTTAGGTTTAATAGTGCGCACCAAAAATTACTGCACCAAATATAACTCTTTTCGAACGTTCCGCATAAAATTGTTCAATAGGAGATTAAATGAATCAGATAAAAATAAATAAAGTAAATTAAAGTTCTGTATTACATTATTTTTTAATCTGATGTGTATTTATTTTGAAAAATTCCGTCATTTTTGACGGGTGATACGCTAGTCTAATACATAATCGGCCTATCTGTGAGTGTGTCTCCCCAAAGGGACATCACTCTGCTTTAAAAAAAATGAAATGAGAGACTTAAAATCTATTTTGGTTTCCAGATTAACATTAACAATGACGTCATTGTTTTATGAGGATTGTTAATTATTAAATACTTTTTCAGGAATATTTCGCAGGCGCCCTACAACCAGTGGCGTCGCTACGAACCGGTTGACACTCATCAGGGGGTGACACCCGAGCCTAAAATTTTACTGGGTACGATTTTATGTCAGAAAAAAAGAAGAAACATGTTTTCATCTAGGAAGAAATCAAGTATTACAATGAAATACGTTAAACGCGAACTTTAAAAAAAAACGTGCAAAATTAAACAGTCCCAACACGCAAACAACATTAAAACAAAGTATGAAAAAAAGAAAAGAAACATTTGCAGCAGAAAAATCTTTTAAAAAGGCTGGACATGTAAGAGTCAATGTCTTATGTTTTAAAAGATATGAAGCCATTTGGGGTTGGACAAACCGACAGCTGGACGAATCCCACCTCACGACTCCCTCCGCTCCAGAGGGGTGGGGGAATACGATTTGTATCCCCCCCCCCAAAAGATGGGTTTTATTTGTTGATGCTTTTCTAGAGGAAAATTATGAATTCAATGTCTTTGAGTTAAAATTTCGTTATATATATATATATACATATTTATTAAAGGCGTGAAAGCAAAGATTAAATTCTTTGTGTGCATTTCAGGAATATTTCGCAGGTGCCCTACAACCAGTGGCATCGATAGGGGGGGGGGCGAGCGGGGCGGGCCGCCCCGGTTGACACCCATCAGGGGGTAAAAAAATTTTTACTGTGTACGATTTTATGTCGAAAAAAAGGCACTTTTTTCATCTAGGAAGAAATTAAGTATTACAATGAAATACGTTAAACGCGAATTTAAAAAAAATCAGTTACCTTGCAATAATAAAACAGTCCCAACACACAAACAACATTAAAATAAATTATGAAAAAAATAAAAGAAACATTTGCAGCAGAAAATCTATTAAAAATGGCTGGACATGAAAGAGGCAGTGTCTTATGTTTTAAAAGATATAAAGCCATTTTGGCTTGGACAAACCGACAGCATGGACGAATTCCACCTCACGACTCCCTCCACCCCAGTGTGGTGGGGGTATACGATTTTTATCCCCCCCCCCTAAAAAAAATAACAAAAATAAAAAAATTAAAATGATGTGTTTTATTTATTGATGCTTTTCTAGAGGAAAATTATGAATTCAATGTCTTTGAGTTAATATTTCGTTATATATATATATATATATATATATATATATATATATATTTATTATAGGCGCGAAAGCATAGATATGCATGTTGATATAAAGGTAGTTCTCCGTTTACGATGGTACATTTCAGGAAGTTTAATATTTCGTCCGCCTCCTACACTAAAAATGTGGTGTACAAGGTAATCTATGATATTTAGCTGTTCATATCTTATTGTGTTCATGGTAATAAAAGATAAATGTTCTTTTTTATTGCAGTAATTCATACATTTCTTTGTTATTTCTGTTCATATTGTATTCTGTTCATGGCAATAAAGGCCACATGTTCTTTTCTATTGCAGTATTTCGTATATTTCTTTGTTATCCCTACTGTCGGATTTCGTTCAGCCAGCACAGCAGGCTTTTCCACTAGTATATAATAAACACCCTCAATTATGGCTCACGCCTAACGCTAAGGGACATCACTCTGCTTTTAAAAAAATTTAAAATATGGACTTAAAAATCATAATCATTTTGGTTTCCAGATTAACAGTAACCAAACAACGCATGAATCTTTGACGTCAGCACTTGTGTTGGAAACAGTGCTGACTGAATCAAAGTACTATTTTTGGTGCAGTAATTTGGTGCGCTGCTTTCTAAAATTAGTAGCGTCACTGACAGGACAGACGGGACGTGCAGTTGGTCAATGTCTCACCGTAAGCCGTGTTTCCTAATAATTTCATAGTTTCACTCTTTATGGTGCAAACGTCATCTCTATCACCTAGTCGTCGAGCGTCAGTGACCGTATTCCCAAAAGTTTTAAAACAAGTCAACGGATTGTACTTATCTACCTGATAAATTTTTGTAACCACCAACCCTAACGGTACGGTTAGTAACAAGGAAACCATGACGTCACCCACAGATCTTGCGGCCACGAGATTACAATATACAAAAACATTAGTTAATTCATCTTCTGTATCTGTGTCTACAGATTCACCGTTTAGTTGGGGTCTGTGGTAATTCAAATCACTGTACGGAAACCACAAAAGTGTTTTCAGTTTCTCACTCATTCTCATTTCGGCGCCTTGTTCATTTAGTTTTATCGTGGTTTTTTTTTGGTCGCTTTATTATAATTAATACTAATTATCCCCGTTTTGCCCTCTATACGTTAAATTATTAAACTCTGTCACTTCAATCCAATAACAATCGCATCGAGTGATTTGTACATACTGGACTGAAGGACAACATGTGAAGGTCCTTTCGGCTCTAAGCCTTCTTCTTTGGGTGGATGGTATTGAATCCACATATCATCTTTTTCAACATTACAGAAACTGTTTGGAAACGGAATCTCAACAAACCTGACCTCGTAATGCAAACTCACATCGAAGTAGTTTAACGAAAAAGTGACCGGCCTGGTTGTTTGGAAATAAATTTGATGAAGAATTGCTTGGCATCGTAAAATAAAAACTCATTGTTGATTCTGTATTGTATCTCGTTTGTAAGCTTTGAGTTAGGTAATATGTAGCCTTGAAAACTTGACGACAAAACGACCCACAGCTTTCCCTCCTGTTGGTCACCGGTTCCTCGGGTCAGATTAAATAGTGAGACAAGGATGACGATGTATATAACTAACATTTGGGAGAGGAAAACAACTTCTGGTCTTGCTCGTAGTTTAACGAACAAATACCAAGATGGTGGAACCGATTGAGGTGTAGGTTTTAGCTGATGTTGGTCTTAAATAAACACCACCACCCCCAGCTGTTGTTCTCAACCTATCCTCCTCGGCGCCCCCTTCCTCAACCTGTCTATATGTTGTTTCTGTATCTGGACTTTCCATATAACTAATTTTTATATCTTGAAAGGTGTTCGGTTAAAATCCAACTATTGAATGACGGGTTTTAAACGAACCATTTGACTAGATATTCCTTACCAGTGAACCCCTTTCGTTGTCTTGTTTGCAAAATATTTTCAAATAGATAAACGCGCTTCTCTCCAACTTTCTGTAGTTCCTCTTTGTACAAATTTTCTTTAAGTTCCTCACCCGAATCATCTTTTAAAACATAAGTAATAGGTTTTTATCTCGTGTTGATACGGCTGACCGTAAAAAGTTCCTCTGTCCACGAAGATGTATAACCCTTTTAAATTTTTTATCTCGCTTGAGCGATCCTGACTCTATCTCCTTCTGTAAACAGTTTTCTACACGGAGCGTCAACGGTTGCGTATAAGTTATTCCACACAACTTCTTGGTTACCCAAATTAACATCAAATGGGGTCATCCATATACTCCTGTGATAGATCGATTTTAGTTATCAATTAAACTTTCTATTATATCCACGTACCTAAGTTTGTTTGATTTTGTAAAGTATCGCCACATTTTTTCTTTTCAGCTTCGATTTAACCGCTGCAAGATGGAGGTTTTGATATCCTCATTCTCCGTAGTAAAGAAATGCACTCCTTCATCTTTAAGATATTTTAAAAATGTTTTGTTGACGTACTCGGACCCTTTGTCTGTTTGGAAATTTATCGGGTTTTTTTCTTACTGGAATAGCCCAGGTGACTTACTAAAGACATCGATACAGATAACTTTATAGGAATAATCATTGTATTTTCGTAAGGCTCTCATATCTATGAGATCAGCTTGACACGGTTGATTTATTCCACTTGTTATGATACGATGCCTATTAAAACGTCGCCGAATTGGTTTATGTAAAGTGTAGGTATCTTGATGACTTAGCCATTCTTTGATCGCATTCGTACCAATATTAGAAAGGTTGCGTTGCAAGGCCACAGCTACTCCATAAGCCCGGGTCTACTCGATCATAGTAATTTTTTCTTAGTTGTTTAGTGGTTTCCATCCGTCCCACTTTACCCGTGTTGGTATTTTAGATTTCTTACTACTTCTGATACGTTTAGTTGGATGTGATGTATCTGACTGAGTTTTCGTCTCGTTACCAACTTCCCATTTCACCGGTGTTGGGATTTTACTCTTTTTACCTCTGGTACATTTAGCCGGAGATGATAAAACTATCTCGTTAGCACTATCTTTACTACTGATATTAGATGAATCAAGAATTTCACCGATGTCTTCTGTTTTAAGGTCCTGAGGAGTGTTACATACATGTTCTTGTTTTTGTTGTTGGTTGGTTCCTTGTACTTGTGTTGGTGGGGTAATTGTGTCCACTAATCCTAGAGGTCTGTGTTTGTATTCGGCGAGCCTATTTGTATAAAGTAGTAGCGTTTGTTGATATTGTCGTACTTTGTCGCGTGGTGACAAATCTTCTCTGTTTAGAATTTCTTGCCTTTGTACATCCAATTCTCGGAGGCTATCATTTAGCGTATCGGGTGGCACATAGGGTTTTTGAGTCATAGAATCTAGTATACGAGGATCGATCAAAATCATTTTCTCTTGGCCATAGTTAAAAATTCAATATTCCTCTAAGCACGTTTAAAACAGGACCAAATAAGGCAACGATGAATCGACCTTTCTGTAAGAGCTGTTTCCATCTTTTGACAGACACTTTCTTTTTGGTTTATTCTCTCAGACTTGTTTTGTAACGCTGCAACAGTCACTTCAGAGCGGGTGTAAGTGGGGCATTACCTTTTAAAACATCGTGACAGCATTCGCATAGAGTTTGTATGAGTTGAGGAGAGGCCTTTTTAACAAGCTTTTACCCCGGGTGCCTTAGCCCGACACAAGAAACGTAGCATTTCTCCGTGTTTTTTCAATGTTTCCGACATTCTTATTTAAAGATATACACAACTTGTCTTTCATGTGGAAATATAGAAGTACGTAATCTCTGCTGATCCGGGGTGTCCTGTCGAAGTTCGAGTAACAAATAACCATGGGGAGCGGTTGTCGCGTCTTTAAAACTTTCTTGAACATAGGAAACGCCACCAGGGTATATTTGTTTCGCCAGATCTGAGATCCGTCTCGGGTTTTTTTAAATTATACGATATAATGGGAATTGAGATTTATGGTTCTTTGTTCTTTATTTTTTCCGTATAATTTTTGAACAATATACATACCACTGATGTCTCGGTGGTGACTACCTTTAGTAAACAATATTGTAATCCTGGCATCTGTTTCAGACATTAAATCATCGATTACCACCAACCGACGACGTTTATCACCATCTGATCAATGTCAAGAAGTCCTTCTATAAATCGAACGCCTTTCATGGTGTCGTATATTGGTTGCTTTCACCGTAACACCATATAATTTCATCTGGGGTGAGTTCGACCATGGCTTTTAAATGTGTCAACATCTTTGTTACAAACACGGTCTTCCGGCTCCCGGTTGACCCGTGATAAGCGCTGTAAAGTGATGTTTCCACCTAGGATCCATCATTAAATGTGTTGTCTTTGTATTTGTTTACTTCTATTTTAAACGGCTTTTTGTAAAATTATATATTTTTTCTTTCTATCTAGAATGCGTCTTAGTGTACTGAAATCAATTTACACAGCCTTATTAAATTGCTGGGTGACCAGCATATCAGGATCCTCACAAACATTCAATGAGTTGGTCGAAGACCAACTCCGGTATACGTTGCAACGGTTCTACACCCTGGAAGAACTTTTGAATATCAACTATGCTGAGGTCTGACGGAAGGTTCTCCGTTTTCGTTTAGCTAGTTTAACTAGAGAGGAACGGAAACCACTGTGGAAACAAACGGCGAGGGCCCCAGAAACAGACTCCACGACAAAAGAAACTGAAGATGATTTCGATTACAGTATTCTTTTTGAACCCTGGGATTTCGAATAATTTTTATTATAAAATAATTAATAAAATTGTTAAAATAATTGTACGATATTGGTTTTGTTTTATATTCTATAATTTATAATTTCATATTTTTTCTTTCAACCTAGAATGCCCCACGAAATGATTAGAAAACTGCACGAGGCAACGCAGGATAAAACCAGGTTTTGCTCTGGTTCTGAGGCCGAGCATGCAAACTAGCTCGGTCATTCTTGTATAATGACAAAAACATATGAAGTACAATTAAACGAACAGTTAAAAACGGCTATAGATGGGGTCTTCAGCAAGGACAACCTCATTAATATTGCTTATTCCAATATTCGCCGGAGGGTTCTCCGGTATCACAAGCGAAAATCAAAACGAGAGACGCGGAGAATCCTCCGGTGGCTAACACCGAGGACCCCTGAACCACACTGCACTAAAGAAAATTCTGTACGTGATATAACAACAACAAAAGAAATATATGTGGATGAAGAGAAAAGACCCTGGCCTCTAAAACGCGAAATTGCTTTTTATAAAAAGTTACGGTGTTAAATAATGAAAATTAAATACTGGTTTTCATGTTTTATCTCGTGTTGTTGTAACTATTTACATGACAAAATAAAATTCATAAGTAAAAGCGATGCACAATAAAATAAACAAAATAATAATATTATACATTGAGAACCACTCAATAAAATTCAAAATAAAATGAAAAAACAAAGTGAAATAATTAAAAATCATTAAAACCCTTAGTCATTTACACGATTAACCCATTAAGCCCATTAACTTTAAAAGATCAAAATAAATAATGTGACACATCTATAAGAAAAAGGGTGATAATTAAAAATCATTTGAACACTTAGTCAATTACTGGCAAATTGCCCCTCATAAACATGTATAAAAATATGACATGTCATTATCACGTGACCTGATGTCCATAATTTATCCACCAATACCACATGACCCAGTCCCCATCTTGGATCCACCCCCACCACGTGTCCAGGTCACCAATTTGACAAACACACAGACAATTTAGAAAGGGGAAATAACTGTTTAAATACTTAATTAATAAAACGATTATTGCCCATTACCAACATCACCTGCCCCGCACGACATCTTGTCCACCACGTGTCCAGTTCGCCATCTTTTCCACCACGTGCCCGGGGAGCCATTATGACAGGAAACCGAAAGGCGCAATCTTGACCGGAAACGGAAAGGCGCCATCTTGGACGGAAACGGAAGTAAGAGAAGGTGGAAGTGACGTCATCCACCTAAGGAAACTAGGTCAAAGGTCACACACCTTAGGGCAGTGTTGTTTGCAAATAGTTTGCTCGTTTGACCGTTATGGAGTGGTGTACTTATAACAATTTTATAGACACATGATACTATTTTCAGTCGCGCGGGGGGCGCGTAATGTTTTATTACTCCCTAAGAGGGCGATGACAGAAAATAATTGAGAAACACTTCCTTAGGGGGAAGTTGGGTCAATAATAACTGATATCGATACTGCACACTACTCTCTTGCGACTGGTTAAATATATTACATTCTTCTATCTGGCTTGTATGACAATAAAAATTTTGAAAATATGTGTTAAGTAAAATTGCTTGCGACATGTTTGTTTTCTCCTGCATCTGTTGTTGGGTATGTGCAAGAAGGGCAAGATCATCCACAAAATCAAGATCATCCAGTTGATCCCACAAGGTCCATTGGATGCCATTCCTTTTCTGCTGTGTAGATGTTTTCATCACCCAGTCAATGGCTAACAGGAACAGGAATGGTGACAGCAAGCATCCTTGTCTCACACCAGTCTTCACCTGGAAAGCATCTTTCACCTGCTGGCCATGGATAACTCGGCAGTTTATCCCTTTGTACATGTTTCGGATTATATCCGTAATCTTCTGTGGCACCCCGTAATGCCTTAGCAATCTCCACAAGGTTTGCCTGTCAACACTGTCGCAGCCACTTCTGCTAGCATGGGTCTCAACATACACAAAGGGAAGAGTAAAATCCTCAAGATTAATGCCACCAGTACATCACCCATTATGCTTGAAGGAGAAGCCCTTGAGGAGGTGGACAGTTTTGTTTACCTTGGCAGCGTGGTAGATAAACAAGGTGGTACAGATGCTGACGTCAAAATAAGGATCGGAAAAGCAAGAGCAGCCTTCCAGCAACTCAAGAATGTTTGGGTCTCCAAAAACTTAGGCAGCAAGTTAAAAGTAAGGATTTTTAACGCTATGGTGAAACCTGTACTGCTATATGGAGAAGAGACATGGAGAACAACGGCTGTAAATCTGACCAGAATCCAGTCCTTCATCAACAATTGTCTAAGAAAGATTCTCAGAATTCACTGGCCAGACAAAATCAGCAACCGGGGACTGTGGCAGTGGACAAAACAGAAGCCCATTGAGGAAGAGATTCTCCAGAAGCAGTGGAGGTGGATTGGTCATATTCTAAGAAATCCTGCTTCTAACACAACAAAGCAAGCCCTGAAATGGAACCCACAGGGTAAGCGGAAAAGATGCCGTCCAAGAAACACTTGGCGCCGAGAATTGGAGGCAGACATCAAGAGAATTGGCCATGAATGGAAGATCCTGGAGAAGCTGGCCCAGGATAGAGATGCCTGGAGGTCTCTCGTAGGTGGCCTATGCCCTTGTAGGAATCGCAGACGCCGATGATGATCGATGGATGCCCCTCATGGACGAGAAAGCTCAACAACAACAACAACAAAATTGCTTAGAATTTAAACATAATACACATACATAGACACGTACATATAATCAAAACCAAAGTAAAATAACTCCCTGTTTCACTTACGATATTGACAGGAGGGACCAAACCAACCATCTTGACATTTTGATCCCATCATACATTGACCATCGGTTTGACACATGGATCGTGTACAACGACACTTGTATTGGCTTTGTGATCCAAACCAATCTGAGAATGATCAAGAACGTTTACTCTAAGAAATAATGTGTTTGAGTACCCCAAACTATCCCCTTATCTAAAAATGTTTAAACAAAATGATTTAAGGGTTAAAATTAATTCGCTAGGCAAAGACTTGTTAAATTTACTTTCTAATTTGGATGTTTGTAATAGGATTATTTGAACGCCTATTTTATAGCCCTTAAATAAACATGTGGTAAAAGGGATTAATTATAAGAACGTTTGTAGGTGTTTTGCAAACACCATTGTAATTATGAAAGGTTGCCAATCTTTGATAAACACCGTGCAATATTTGTTGCTAAGAGTTCCTATTATATTTTCTCATGATAACTTTTATGTTTTGATTTATTAATAAAAATAACATGTACTATCTAAGAGTTTTTATTTACAAAGTGTTTCGTTTTAATTTAATTTAATTAGGGTGGCGGAAATTAACGATTAATTTCTCGATTAATCGTTAACATTTTTTATAGATTAAAATTATTTTAATCGATAAAAATTCGATTAAAATTAAAGAAAATATTTATAATACTTTTTAAAAAAATTAATAAATAATTAATTATTAATAATTAATAATAATTTATATTTTTTTACGTACAAACTTCTCCCGCGTAATATTATAATTTATTTTATTACTGAATGTGGACCGGCAGACGTCAACTAAAAAATGGCTGACAGCGTCAGCGCTGTTAAATTTAAACATACTAGACGCCCCGCGGCGTAGCATACGCCGCAGACTTTCTCATGGAGAGTGCAAAGAAAGTTGTGAAAGAACGGACACAAACTGCAGCACGAAGAAATCAAAACAACGCGAGTGAACGTCAGTATGGGGAACTGCCAACTCATTGTTTATTTTCGAGACATTTGCAGGCGAACTTCGTTACACCCCTAACTTCTATGAAGTCAGCTGTAAAAAGATAATCGGTTTAAAATCGGAGCTACATAATCGATAATCGGTTTTCAAAAAAATAAAAAAAAATTAAAAAATTAAAGAAAATAACACGCAATTAACAACTCTAAATATGACTAACCCTCGCTAGTATCGGCCAAACAAAGTTTATGTTTAACGGATGGCAGTAATGAATGGGAGGCGGGTAACAACAACCTAAGTGTGCATGTCTTCACCTTTGCTCGCTATTTTTTATTTACTTGGTGCTGCTTTTTGTGTCGTTACTCTCACAACCCCACCCCCCCCAAACAGTTCTTTGCACTGTCG
The DNA here is from genome assembly GCA_944989445.1 of Ampullaceana balthica. Lineage (NCBI taxonomy): Eukaryota > Metazoa > Mollusca > Gastropoda > Lymnaeidae > Ampullaceana > Ampullaceana balthica. The sequence goes on along the minus strand of CALYLW010002130.1, from coordinate 32,438 downwards.
ATGATGAGCCAGTCTGCGGCGTTTTCTATGCAATAAAGAGGTAAAAGAACGGGCACAAACAAACATTTGAAAACAATATATATTCCCCGGGGCTTGAACCCAGGACCTTCCTCACATGATGCGGACGTGTTAACCAGTACACTACGAATCTCACGTTTTATGTGAAGGAAAAACGCAAGTGAAACGTAAGGGCCATTGTCGGTCACCCCTTCACTACCTTCGCTTGTCAACCGTTAACTGTGTTTAGTTGACCCGAGTAAGGGTCATTTGTCATGCTCTGTTGCACATACTTGCAACTTCTTGCCTCGCATGGTCCGACCATGAAGAGAATCATATAAATAGGTAACTAGAAAGTTGAGCAAAAAGTTTGTTTTTAACTAACTGCGGATGGCAAAGTCGAAGATGGTGAAACAATTTACTGTGTTCACTGCCATAAACAATTCTCTTTTAATGGATCAAATACATCGCTGACGTACCATCTTCAGCGCAAACATCCGATCAAGTATCAACACATTGTCATAAAATTTATTTCAAAATATTCTTAATTTTTAATGTCCGTGAGAAATGTTCAGTTTAATGACGTCATAAATTTCTATTTTTGGCTTTAATCGAAATTATCGATTAATTAATCGATGATTTTTCAAAATTTAACGATTAAATTTAAATTAATCGATAACAGCCCTAAATTTAATCTAAATATTGATTTTAATAAATTAATTTAGATAAAGCTAAAGTTAAATTTCGAACATTTAATTGATGACTAATGACATAGTACTTCAGTGCAAACGACTAGAAAATATATTCCAAATTTATAAACATATGATACAAATGACATTTAAAAGTACGTCTTCTAATGGCCTTGGCAGTGGCGTAGCTAGAACTTTTTCCGCCCGGGGCGGTCTCCAATTTGCCGCCCTTTTAGGGGGCCGTCCATAAATGACGTCACGCACCTGGGGGAAGGGGGGAAATTCACACATTTGTGACGATGTGTGTGTGACGAGCGTGGGGTATTTAATAAATGTGACGTCACATCAAAACGCGCAACCTTAAATAAAAGTTTCACTTAAATATTTGATTACTGACACTTTATTTAAAGACGTTTTACATGGCTTCACGCATGTTACGATATTATAGTTATAGTGCAGCCTTACACTAAAATAATACTTAAATGACAAAAAATTTATTTGAAACATGCTAATTTTCAAATATAAAATACAGTTTTTATGGTTGAGGGGGGGGGGCGCCAAAGCTTTGTGACGTCATATTGGAAAAAGGTCTAAGTTTTTATGACGACGTGTGGCAGTGGGGGAGGGGGTGAAAAATCAGCAAAAATAGCATGACGACAGGACGTCATTTATGAATGGCCCCTTAAGTCAATCATGTGATGGATTTTATAAAATATAAACATGAATAAATAATTATTTTAATTGCAGCGAAGTAAAGGTGGAAAACATTTATACCATTGCATGCCATATTTATGTAAGCAGTAATAAAAGAGCCCACATAAAATGAGATACTTATAAACACACACTTACATAACTACAAGATAATTTTTTAAAGGCCACAAGAAAGTTTACACCTCAAAAACTTTACCAAGTAATATGCTATTATTTTGTATTATAGATAAATGATTTTTTTTACAAAGAAATAGTACACACTAGTATGTAAACACATTTATACATTTACTATAATTTTAATAACTTTCATAGTAGAAATGTCGTGTATTATGCTATCAAAATTTCAAATTATTTGTAATGTCTTGTTCTATGGGCAATAATGCAAGATTTTGTAGTCTTAAATCACTCGTTGTGGAACGAAGATACTTTTTTTTAATCAACTTCAGTTTGAGAAGTTCCTTTCACAACTAGCGAAACTGATAGCAATTTTTGTACAATTATTAGCAAAATTACAATGTTGGATACAGAATTTTCCAATCTATGCTGTTGAATAAATTTTAATTGATCAAGGGGTCTTTCCCCCGTTTTTCTAGGGTAATGCCTCTTCTTGTATTGTTGGTAGAGCCATAAAAACTTGGATATTTTTGTTTCAATATGGAAATATTCTTTAGCAGTGTCAAAACAAAATATTATTTGATGTTCAAAATCTTCATCTAGTAGGTTACATGGTATTAGATGGTATTATACACGAAAATTTTCTTGCAAGGATATGCACCTGATCAAAGCGTTATTTTTTTTTATTATTCTGTCCATTGATAAAAAACAATTCTCGGTACACTTCATGTTCTAAAAATAGAACCACGTTCCTGAATTTCTCCCCAATCATATTTTTTCTCCTTGTAACTCCAAGTTAAGTTGATATCTCCAACTTTTCACAAGCTGTTTTGTCAGATATATTAGCGCTTTATATTAGCAAATCTTTTTGTTCCATGAAATGGGTATGCATTAAATTTTTTAAAAAAAGATGGGTTCTCATAAATTGTGATAAAATAGAAAAGAAAAAGATTGCATTGAATAGAGTTAAATTCCAGCATCTGATCTCGTTTTACAAGCTACTTCTTTAGATGTCAATTTTAATTATTTTCGCCTATTGTGGTGTTTATTTACGGAGAAACTTGAATATTTTCATATTCTTATCATCATTCAAATTATTTACACATTACTTTAATGGGATAGGCGTAACCTTTTTAATGAATAACCGTATTTTAATAAAATGCAAACATTATTTATGCTAATTTAATGCAATAAAAAGGAAATAAATTTAATATTTAATAATTCCCCTACAATGATTTTCTGAAAATTGAAATAGTAATTTAAATTACTACTTGCAAGTTAAACACAATATTTTGAACCACCAATAAGGTACTTGTTCGCGCATCATTCTGCGCATGTCGAAATTTCACCAAAAACAGTCGTGGCGATTAACAGTACACATTATTTGGCCCAGCGGTGATATGTTTGTGTGTGTAGTTTTCATTTAAAAGCGTCATCTGTGACGTATACCGATTAATTTTCCAAACAAATCGATACTTTTTTAAAGCGATTGAAAATTTTTGAACGGGTTTGCGTTAGTTATAACAAAAATAATGTAATCAAACAAATGTTTTGCGACCCATTAATTAAGACTCGAAATTACGAATATTCTTTTTTCACCTTGGTTTTCCCCGTTCAAAAGAAAAAGGGCGCTTGTCTGCAATGGCTATACTTTTCAACTGTCTACAAATGCCGCCCCCTAAATGTGTGCCGCCCGGGGCGGACCGCCCCCACCACCCCCCTCTAGCTACGCCACTGGTCCTTGGAGTTTACTTAGCTCAAAAATGAAAGGTTTTATAATTCTGAAATCTGTCACGATTCAAAAATATTTTGAGAGTGACATATGTTGTAAATACAATGATGATCGACTACCTTTTAATTAAGAAAAAGCAAATGTTGTGCCATTATTTAGTAGAAGTCATTTAACGAGATAACTCACCCGATCCATAGACGACGATAACGAAGGTGCTCATCAAACAGATTGTAGCGAGTAACCTCATTTCTATTAGAACAGCTTGGCGTATGAGGTAAATATTCATGTCATGATTCTAATTCATCTAAAATATAAACATTGATCACACAATTGAGAAAATTTAACGTACACATACTGACGATAATTATAGGACTATTGGCTAATGATTTTATTGCCGTAGGGAAGTTTCATTTTGAAAAGACAAACATCTAACTTGAGTTACTTGTGTTTAGCTATATTTATATAATTTAACATATAAAGCAAAAACCATTCGCGGAAACTTCTTGTTATGTTAGGAATACATTATTTAAAAATAAAACGCAATAATCTTCTGCATTGAAGGAGCTTAACAGAATTAACCGACAGGATACGATAAATTAACAATTGTGATCCATCATCAATATAAAATTGCGTTTTTTGATTCCTCACAAACTAAATGAAAATATTATTTTTAAAACGTGCATTGAATCAAAAGAAAAACAATTAGATCAATTATAAAACTAAATGGAAATGCTATAAATGCTTAAACAGTGAAAATATTTCTTGATCAATGAAAAATATAAGCACCTTTAAGACTGCACTTAAGACACATCTTTTCAAAATTTATTTTTAAAATTGATGAAACAACATTTCTTGTAAATGATTAACGTAGCTTATGTATAATGTATTGTAATTGTGTGTGTTTGTTGTGATATGAATGTTAATTTAATACTTATAAGTATGTTATTTCTTTCATGTAAAGCGCTGTGAGCCCAGTTCCTTACTGGGATACAACGCTATATAAATAATCAATTTATTATTATTATTATTATTTACACTATTGAAATCATTAACGAACTACAGAGAGTCGATTGTAAACCTTAGCTGTTTGGGTGTGTCACATAATATCGTTATCATTTAGCAGTCTTCACTCCAGGCTATCCCATAAACTAGCTCACATCTATGTGCTACATCTAACATCAAGTGTTTTAAAGTGTTTTGCCCAACTTTGTATTTCAAGTGAGTACTGGTCAACGTACACTCCACTCAGAAATCCTGGCGGTGGTAGGAACGTTTACCACACGATGCAAATGACAAGTGAATCTAATGCTAATCACTGCTCATAGAAAAGAACCAGAATATTTTATTTTTCAGATGGTGGATGAGGGATAGATAAAAATAAAAGGCATCGACTTCTCAAGATTAAAACTTATGTGTCAACATGAGCCAGTGGGAAATGTTTTGCTATAGCAAGTGAACTCAAATTGATGTAATGTACTTATTACTGTAAATTTGATTATTCTGAGCATTATTCATAATGCTTGGTCATTATCTTATCTTATCTTATCTGTTTACAGACGCTCCTTCTATACAGAAGATTATTGCGTCCTACGCTTATCTATGGTTTGTGTTTAGTCCTGCATTTCTACTAGAGATTTAAATGTTGATAAAGTGTTGGTTTTCCTGGATTCTTCAGGCAACCCATTCCACGCCCGAATTCCGGACGGGAAGAAGGAAAACTTGTATGTTTTAAAATGAAATCGGCCAATTTAATAAATTTGTACTTGTCTAATGTAGTTTATTACATTGCCCGGTCATTATAAATACTGCTATTATTTCTCTGGTCCCTTTAATTAATTTACAGCAGTTTTGCAATGAGCGAATCAGGAAGTGGAAAATATGCATTGTTCTTGGAAGGAAGACAAAAAAAAGCAGAGAATGGTCAGAAGGCTTACATTTTGTTAAGATTATAATGATCATAGCTCATCATAGTGGCATAAACTGTAATCCGTATGAGGCTGTGTTGGGAACAAAGTTAAATGTTGGTCTAAAAAGTTTTCTACCTAGAGGCGTTCTGCGTAATATAATTTGTGAAGAGGACTTAGAAGTAATTGTAAAAGATCAAAAGAATTTACATTCTGTAGCAGAAGGTACATTGCAAAATGAAACAGGGTCAAATTTTATAGCGGTGCTAGATCCAAGTCAACATAACGAGAAGGAAATATCTTCTATTGATAGTTATGTTCAACCTTCAACTTCGCTATCTGAACCAAGTTCTGATTTTTAAAACAACGAAAGAGAAACAAATGTCTCCTAAACATCTGATATTCAAGTCTCCGGTCATGAAAAACGCGCGTAAGAAGGTTATGAAGATTCCTCAGAGGATCCCGATGTGCAAAAAAGAAAAACCGACATTTTGAAAATTAGGGAGATTTCAGCGAGCAATCTAAACAAGCTGAAAAATGTTTCTAACCTCTAATTCAAAATATCCTGCCGCTAGAAAAGGTGACACAGTCAAAGTTCGAGTCCCAGATGTCGACACCGATGGAAGAAATATTTTGTCTTTTGTTCTTGAAATAAAAGATACCAATATTTTTAAATTAGGAACGAAACATGGAATCCTAAATCAACTTTATGCTAGGAAACAATTTACAATATGTAATGGAAGTTTTATTTATTCCTGAGAAATTCCTCAGTCTGAGATTTCCGTAGGAGAATTTCAAAAAATTTCATCCAATACTGGGGCAAAGGCTGTAAACTTGGCTGTAAATTTGTCAAATGCAAGTGCCGTAATGAAGAAGAAAATCTCTGTAACTAGAAATGTCACCAAAGTGGAAGCTGCTTTAATAAATAGAAACTCTAGGATTTGACATTTTGTGTGTATATGTATATGTACGTACATACCGATGTGTTTTCTAGTTAGGCGTATGTATTTTTTATACTTATTTTATCACCACCAGTTTTTTCTTTATTTCTTTTTTAGTTATTTAAAATTTTGTTTTAATAAAATGTCCTCTTATTTTTTATGTAGAGAAATATTAATACAATTTTTCTCAAATTGCTCAATCGATTTCCAGCATTATTCATAATGCCCAGTCAATGAAAACATTTTCTATATAATTTATCATTTTGTCACATCACTTTGGGCACTCTTAAAATTGCCCGGCATTATAATGAATGCCCAATTATTTACATTGACCGTAACATGCTAATAAGATTGACTTTTAAAATACTAATACATATAAAAGGTGGTTGTGTAAAATATGTAGTCTGATGTAGTTGACTCATTTGGACTCCAACGTAACTAAACAAATCTTAGACTAGCAACATTAAAAATTGCTTTTTAAATATTTCATTGAATTTTTAAAAATTAAAGCAGGAGCTAAACATTTTTTTTACAAGTTCCCATTAATAAAAGGACCGACCGACACTGAATGAAGTTGAACCTGCATTTACCAGCACATTTAACATCTATATGATAGACTAATAATTTCACTAAGTTGTATATCTTAGCACTGACTCTAAATAGTGATCTTCATAAAATTTAGAAGTTTAAATTCATTCAGACACGGTTTGTTTGGGGGGGGGGATCTTAAGAAATGTATTGTACGAAAGCTTTGATGGTCCAGCTGGAGTAAACAGGAAGTTTAGTTTTTGTTCTTTATTAGTTTCTTCTACTATCACCGATTGTGAACCAAGAGAAAAATAAGTATAAATTATGGCGCAAATAGTAAAAGAAGACAAAATTAAACTTATGCCTTCGTTATAAATTTTGCAATGATTCATTTGAACCAAGCCCAAGTATGAGTTAGAGAATTTAATATAAAACCTAAATGTTGTATCACGGACGACTGGTGAATTGGACTAGAGTAGTATATATTGCTTTAAACCTGCTTATAACTCGAGTCAGCTGAAACACACAATTTACAAATAATAAATGGTTTACCTAATGTTCTACTTACATAGCAAGTCGCAACGAATTAAACTTTTGATATCTTATAGTCAGGTATACTTACCAAGTCACAAAGCATTGAATATTTGATAAGCACAATGGTATACTTAACTAGTAGCATAGGAATGAACTTGTGATGGTCACACAGGTATACCTATACCAAGTCGCAAAGGATTGAATAGTTACAATGGTATACATACATAGTAGCATAGGTTTGAACATGTTATAGTCACATAGGCATACATAAATGTCGTCTCAGTCTGCGGGGATTAAGGCACACGTCTTACATGAGGCAGGCGGGCCTTACGTTCCTGACTACACCACATCTATAACACCAACACGTTGTTTACAGTTTGACAAACAGCCTGTTGTAACAGTAACATCAACACCACTGAAATACGGAACTAACCGTACATCGCCCCGCTTTCTCACCGGGATATTTTCATGTTGGTAACGTTGGCGTTAGTGAGGGGAAATCAAACTTTTCGGTGGTAAAGTGAAAGTTAGGGTAAGAGGGGTAATTTCCATTTCTTATTGTTATGGTTAGGGTTAGAGAGGGAACTTTCATCATTTGCTTGATATCTTATAGAATAGGACATGAAAAGAAAAAAAAATTATTTAATGAACACTATAAATTTAAGATTTATTTTTAACTTAAACAACAGTAAACGTTTCGCAAGGATGCCATTAACCAGCAACAACAACGATGGCATTAACCAGCATCAACAAAAACTTAAGATACAGTACTTAAATAGGTATTAGAATTATAATTAAATTACTAAGACATACTATATCAAGAAAATAGTTACGTAAAGATGAAAAGAAGGGAAAAAGTCAAAAACAAAAAATTACACAGTTAGGGAGTCAATTGAGTGAGTAAATGAATTAATTGAGCGTGTGAATGATTTATTGTGTTAGTTAATGAGTTGGGTGAGTGAATGAGTTAATTGAATGTGTGAATGAGTTGATTGTGTTAGTTAATGAGTTGATTGAGAGAGTGAATGAATGAATGAGCAGTGCATATGTTAGTGGTATTTGCCTTGTATAAGTAAAGATTTCTAAGCATATTGGTAAGCGATAACAGTGTTTAATTTTTAAAATTGTTTCATAGTTTGTTTGTTTGTTTGTTTGTTTTTTTGGTTGTTGTTATTTGTTTTGTTTGTTTTTTAAGTTTTATACCCCTAATGTCATAAGGTATTAAAAACACATTTGAAATAAAACACTTACAACCTTACAGAGATTTATTTGTCATATAAATATATTTATTTTGGAGCTAAAAATTTGAATGTTATTATGATTCATCTACATCTAAGTTTACATTTATTTTCATGGCGAACTCAAAAGATAATTTTCAGTATATAATTGTTGTTTTATTTAATGGTCGTGATATGTAGGACACTGTCCAAATGTTGCTTTTTCCCAAGTCCTTTATACATAATTTACTTCCTTGTTATGGCCTGCCTCTGTGATGGGGTCAACTTTAGAAATCTAAATATAATTAATGAATGGCAGTCTGAAGGGTGACATTAAAAAACAATGTGCCTTAAAGTATGACGAGGGAAGGTGGGGCGCAACTCGTAGGCACTACAAAAGCAAACCACGTTGATGGGAAAAGAATGAAAGTAAAAGAAGTGAATCACTGGGATTATCAGTAGGAACCACACGTTTCAATAATATTTACCAGATATTCAAAGAATCATTGATTCTGTATGCCTTTGTTTTAACAGATTATAGCTAAGAGCACTTGCGTAGACGCCCTGTAAACTTGTGACACATCTTTAAAAGGGAGGTAAAGAAAGAAAAATATATATCTTAAAAATAAGCATTAAAAAACACGTATTTTACATTCATACTCTGAATTGATTCCTTACATCTGACATGAGAACATTTTATGAACACATGCGGTACTTCTGCACTTTTAGACTATTTTCGCTTTTACTATAAAATACTTGGAATGTTTGTATTATAGCAACGTTTATATAATTAATCAAACGAGGTGTAACAATTTTTTAATATCCATTTTGCTCATTTTTATTATAGTGCCAACAACCATCGTAGTGAGTTTTCGGAAAAAAATAAACTTTTATAGACTTCATAGCCCTTGTATAGAATCCGAATGGTATGATAATGTGAAACAAATATTCAATGAATATTTAAAATGGAAGCTTCGTTGGCAGGTCATGAACACGTACAGCGAGTTTAGGATGCACAAAAAAATACAATTTTAAATTTAAAAAAACAAAACTCAATGGATTGTACAAATTGTGATGAAATGTGTATTATAGTACTAAAACATTTCCATTAATAATTTTAAAAATATCTTTATTTTTATCAATGTTATTGTAAAATTTATTGTTGATAATATTAGGCATGTTTTAGTGGTCGCGGAGGACATAGAGACATAGAGATACATCGTACCGTGAGCACACGACGTCTAACATAGAACTGCCATAACAATGATTTAGAGCAGGGGTTTCCAACCCCGTGCCCGCGGGCACCATGGTGCCCGCGGAACGATTCGTATGTGCCCGCCACTATTGGACAAAGACATACTTTTTTCATAAACATTATCTCGTGCATTTCCCCCATATGATGAAAATGCTAGGTAACAATGAATAAACGAGTCGTTATTTATTAAGCATCTTCAAGTGTTGAAAAACAGTTTGAAGAGAGATTTTTGCAGTTTACACATATCGAGCCAGTTGTTTCCTTCTGTATCAATCATTTTACTTGCGAAATAAATGTAATGGAAATGCCCGCATGTATAATGCATATTTTGTTCAAGGTAAGACAGAAGAACTAGAGTTATAAATTTTGGACAGTAAGAATGATATTTTTACTAAAATCCATAATATCAGATGACTTTTGGAATACAGTGGACAGATAAAAGTTCCCATTTTTGAAAAAAGCGGCATATAAAATTGTTTTCAAACATGAAATTAATAAAATCAAGATATAGATCTCGACTCACCGATGAGCATCTTTATGATTGCTTTGCTAACAGGATTATCGTCATACTCTCCTAATTGTGAGGCACTGGCCAATGATACGCAATGGCAAAGATCAATTTGACATATATTGATATTATATTTTTTATAAAATGTTTTCTTTGTATTTGTGTTTTTTGTTTACTTTGTTTACATTTTGTAAATACATTTATCTGTGTGTATGCAACTTGAATTATAATTTTATTATTTTAAAACATTTTTGTTTATTATTTATTAACAAATTATGAATATAAGAAAATAAATTATGGGAAAATGAGAAGTTATGGAAGGAGTTTGTCGATTAAAAATAGGTGGTGCCCGCCAACATACCGATATATTAGAATGTACTCTAGAGTACAAAAAGGTTGGGGACCCCTGATTTAGAGTAAATATTCTGGTAAACAACACAAAACAATATGATGGGGCAAACAATAACTCCACTTAAACACAAGCAAAATCAAACTGAAAAAGGAACGATTCAGATTTAAAGCTCTAGTACTGTGTTTAATTCTTAGGCAAAATATTAATAATTAATACATTTAAAATGATTATATTAATTAATGTATCTGTTATCGGCAATGTCTAAAATCCGGTATCCTATGTAATATACATTTCACAATAGCTACATAATCATACTACATACCTTATGGAACAAGGCAAATTAAATAGATTGACTGATATCATATAGAAACATACCAATTAATTTTTCTGTTTGTTTAAGAGGCTTTCTATTTAGTAATACACACAGAAAATTAAAAATAATAATTTTTTTCAGTCTCTTCTAATAATTTGACAGGTGAATAACAATTAGAGACATCGTAAAGGCTCTAGGTAGATGATGCTTCGTTGTATAACTTCATAACTTCGTATACCGTCTTGTACTGGTCCTGAAAGTAAGGGAAATAATTAATAATAAATTGTTGTCGAATATATTTGAATGACACACATTTTAAACACGTAATAAATTATGCAGTCTTGACTATGTTACTGTTTCTCCAATCTCATGTCAGTAAATCTATGAATCAGGTTTAGTTTTCAGGTCCAGGTATAAATTGTACACAAAATATTGGGGTATGTTAATCTTAAATTGTATATTAATTATTGAAGAAGCTCCTTCAAAGCAGACGATCCTTATTGTGACATACCCTTATCCAGGGGTTCCTAACCAGTGGTGCATGCACCCCCAAGGGGACCATAAGCAGGTTCCAGGGGGTGCATGAACCATTCAGAGAAAAAAAGAAAAAGAGGAAGAAAAAAAAGAAGAAGGAAAAAAAAGAAAGAAAAACTGATAATCTGAAAATGTAAACCATAAGCAAGGCATGCCGCGTTAAAGGGCACCCATTTATAACATTTTTTACTCGTTCGCGCATCGTTCTGCGCATTTCGAAAATTGATGGAAAAACTTTCGGAAAATGAACGGTTCGCTCTACGTGTTCCCCGCAATTTTGTGTTTTACTTCACAATTTTCTAAAAATAATTTAATTTTGTCATCAAATACATCAGATAGATCTCTTCCGGTGACCCTCTAACTGTTTTGAGCGGATGTAAACGTTGGGATTTTTTCCCTTCACTTTTATTGCTCTGTATGCTTTAAAGGTCTTAAAAACGTTAATTGTAAGCCATTATTCGTCATTGAAACCTAAAATCTTGAGTTGAGCATCCAATTCCGGTCATTAAAAACATCAACTTCGTCAGTTAAAAATTTGCCTCTCACTGGTACGACTTTCCGATTGTCATCACCCCCTCAAAATCGTTAATAAATAATAAAAAAGGAGAGAGAGATGGAACACAAAAGCCTAAGTGCTTCCACTGTGGAAAAATCCTGTGCAATGACAACATGAAGCCTGTTAGACTACGAGAGCACTTGGAGAAAGTCCATCCATCCAATTCCAAGGACAGTGTTGAGGTCTTCAAGCAGAAGAGAGCTCGCTTCTTGACCTCAGGCACCTTGCCCAAGCTTGGATTTTCTTTGTCACAGAAATCTGCACTGGAGGCATTATTCAAGGTTGCATATCTTATTGCAAAGAACAAGAAGCCCCACACCATTGGAGACCTTTGGTGAAGCCTTGTGCTCTGGAGATGGTGGAACTGATGTGTGGTCACCAGAAGAGGTAGCGGGTTGATAAAGTTCCTTTGTCCAATGACACTATTCATTCCAGGATTAGTGACATGGCTGAAGACATTCTGGATCAAGTCTTGTGTAAGATGAGAAGCAGTCCTTTTCCATTTAGCAAGCAGCTGGATGAATCCACTGATGTAGCACAATGCAGTCAGATACTTGTATTTCTGAGATATGTTCTCAGTGGATTGCTGAAGGAGGAATTTTCTTTTGTAAGCCACTCCTAGCTACTACAAAAGCTGCTGATGTGCTGCAGCTAGTCAGAGCATTCTTCATTGAAAACCAGTTTGACTGGACTTCAAGAAATTCTTCAATTTGCACAGGTGGTGCTCCCTCCATGCTCGGTAATAAGTCAGGACTTTCAGCACTGGTAAAGAAAGAAGTTCCAGATATTGACACTACACAATGTATTCTTCATCGTCAGGATGTGGCATGCAAAACTTTACCTCCAACCTTGAATTCAGTTCTTTCTACTGCATTCCAAGTTGTAAATTTTATCCGCTCACATGCCTTGAACCTCTGCCTCTTCAAGTTGTTCTGTCAGGAGGTGAGCTCTGAGAATGAAGTTCTGCTCTACCACACGGAGGTGCGCTGGTTGTCCAGGGGACGGATACTTTCTCAGTTAGTAGAACTGAGAGTGGAGCTTGCCATTTTCTTGCAAAAAAAAGATAGTGAACTTGCTGACAAGTTTGACTGTCAAAATTTCATTCATTACTTGGCATACCTGACTGACATCTTCTCCATCTTGAATGAGTTGAACACATCTCTCCAAGGACCTGCTGTGACTGTAATGTAATGGATGCTACTGGGAGATTTCAAGCCTTCCTTAAACATAGTGCCACTATTCCAACGGCGACTAGAAAATTCCAACTTGGCCAACTTTTCACTCTTGATGAAGTTGTAATATCTGGTGCAGAAGGAAGCACTGAGGGATCACTGCCTGACAACATCAAACAGGAAATTTCAGAGCACCTTTCAACATTGCAAAGGTCCTTTGATGAATATTTCTGTCAAGATATTGCTAGGAAAGATCTTTGGATTCGCAATCCTTTTCTCTGTGACTTTGACAACATAGATGACAGTGACTTTGCTAAAGATGACCTGATTGATTTGAGAACCAGAGAAATACTGAGGAGTGTCTTCAGTTGCAATACCTTCATTGAATTTAGGTGCGCCCAGCTAAAATCCTAACCACAACTAGCCAAGAGGGCAGTACTGATTCTCCTTCCACTTGCCACAACCTATCTCTGTGAAGCAGGATTCTCCACACCTTTAACGATTAAAACCAAGGAAATTAATAAGTTGAATGCAGAGGATGACATGAGAGTTGCCTTGTCCAAAACAGTCCCCAAATTTAAATCGCTGATTGATCATAAGAGGCAGCAGATCTCTCACTAAATTCCCTGTTGCCTATGGTCAAAACTGTTGTGTTCCTAAAATAAACAGTTTATTATGCATTTTCTGCAAGTTTCATGAGGGGGTGCATGAACTTTTTTGGGCATCTGAAGGGGTGCATGGACCCCAAAAGGTTAGGAACCACTGCCCTAATCCATGGCATGTGTGTAGCTTGGCATTTTATTAGATTTTTAAGTGTTGATCGAGTTTTGTTTTTTCTGATTTTTTTATAGGCAACCCATTCTATCCCGGAATGTCATATCGACATTATAATTGATAAAAATCACATTCTTTTTAGCGGGTCTGGTTTAGGAAACACAACCGAGGATACAACTAAGGATTTCTTACAAGTGTTGGTATAACTTGAGGTCTGATCGACTTCACAGCACCAACAATTAGCGGTACAGCCAAGGTTAACTCTTGGTCCAGTCTGTCCATCAACTTATTTAAGATGCAAGCGAGTCCACTGTATTCAGCACCATTTCTTGGGATTAAAAATGAATATTAAAGTTACATGTACCATTTAAAAAAAAAGATAAACTAATATATGATTTCTCTAAAAATTTGGACGTATGCACCTGATATATAAGAAAACCCAATGTGTTTTAGATTAATTTTAGAAATTTTTTAAATTCATTTTATTAAGGGTAATACATACATTTGATTATAATATGTTCTTACTATGTGAAAAAATAAGCTTATTAAGTTAAAAATAACTGCATATTTTAAATTTGGAAACACATGTATTCTCTCTGTTCCTAAGACACGCACTAAAACACTTTGTGAAAGGTCGTTCTCTTTTTGTGGCCGCAAACAATGGAATTCTCTACCATTACACATTCGCAGTATTCCAACTACTAAGGCCTTCAAGACTGCACTAAAAATTATCTTTACTTTCAAAATTAATTAAACAACAATCAAACATTTCTTTAAATGATAAACGTAGCTTATTTGCAGCATAATGCCATTATATGTTGTATTTATGATATAATATTATACATTGAATTAATTGATTATTATTTGTGTTACTATTTTCCTGTTAAGCGCTGTGAGCCCAGTTGCTCCCTGGAGTAATGTGCTACATAAATAATCAAATTATTATTTATAAATTTCTCAGGTTACTTTACATCCAATACTCAGTGTAATAGACAACAAACAATTATACTAACTTGCACATGAAGATAGTTGAGCCATCAACACCAGTGTTATAAGATCTAGTTTGCTGCACGAAACTGAGCAAAGCTTTAGGGGGTAGGTCAGAGTCAATGCAACTAAGGTGCGTTACATGAAACTCGTCATTATCCTGATTTCATGGAGAAATAAAGAGACCTCTTTGCATAAAATATCAAAGATGTCCTATTTTTTTATTTGGTAAATATCATTATTAATCATCACATCTTGAAAACTGTTTTTTCTTAAAACATGTGCATTAGTGTGTCTGTTTGTAATTAATTAAATAAGTTAAGTGCAATACCAAGTTAGACAATTATGTAACTCCTTAAAAATTTAAAAAAATAATAATAATAAGATTAATGGTTTTAGATATTAAAGATTACTTATCGCTAGAAAATATAAAGTATGTAATGATTTTTTTTTGCTGCGATTAAATAATAAATAATTAAATTATGATAATCAATAAAATAATATAATATAGTAGCAAATTACATTTTCCTCTATTGCTAGCTGAATCACTTACTGGACTGTTCTTGGATGATGTCTTTACAGACAATTTTTGCTCCTCCCAATTTCTGTTTTCTTGATTGGCGATTTTACAGATCTTAAGATGTCCAATTCTGATTGGATTCTCTTTGTCTTTTGGGAGATATTGACCTACTGTCTGGAAATAGAAGCTCATTAGAACATATTTAGAATTTACTGAGTTGAATTAATTCCCGAACCAATTATTATTTTATTGATTATGATTATGGATCTTTTAATTTCAAATTTAACTTAATTTATAAATTAAAAGCCAGGGGACTTACAAAAAAGTGCACGGTCTTATAATGCTTTAGAGTAACGTTGTAACATGAGAATAGGCGGAAGTATAATATATTTTATTGGAGGTTCTAAAATGTAAGGTTATATAAGTGAGACTGGGTATGACGAGGGACAATTTTAGTACAGTAGGGAAGATAATATTTAGCTTGGTTAACGGAGAAGATAAATTTTCACACGGGTCGTGTGCTGGAGATTGGTCATTTGGTAAATGGACATCGATCTTTGACAAGATAGTGGTCATTTGGTAAACGGACTTGGATCTCTGGCAAGATATTGGACTTTTAATAAACAGACATGGATCTCTGGCAAGAGATTGGTCACGAGTAGATGGAAAGTGATATCATGTAAAATATTTGGTTAAGTAAATAAATCGATTTTAGAAATGTTGTGGGAAAATGTGTGTTCTTGATTTAATGGATGCTTATGATTGTTTTGATGGTTGTTATGGTTATTGTTTAAATGGTTTTGAGGTGGTGTTAGATTAGATGGTTTCTGAGAAGACAGTTGTATTAATATTTATGAGGTGGTGATTTGTTAAATTCTACCACCTCTTAATATTTACCTGATCTGTAGATTCCTGGCTGGTCTCAAACGCAACAATCAACAAGACATTGTACTGTACGACCATGCACCAGAATTCTCCAACTGTTGTTGGCATTGGTAGTTGGGTCAAGATTTGGTGAGATTGTTTTCTTAAACCCTGAATAGCATTTTGTATAAAAGTTTAGGAAAGCAATTAAGAAACCTAAAATCTTATTATGGAAGTATAAGCGCGAGAGCTATAAAAAGAGTGAAAGAGTTTTAGAGGAGAAAGAATTAGGAGATAAGGATGTTTTCAAATCAATATAGCTCCAGATTATAATCACTTTGCTGCGAGATTTTAATTTTAATTATTTTTGCAAAAGTGTAACCAAAATCTTGTTTGATTAATTTGTAAAAAAATTATAAAAATATTTAAATGTTTTCTGTATTTCAATACTTGTTTAAAAGGCATTTTCTAAAAAATCTTGTATGCCTAATGAGAAATACCTTTTTATTTTAGAATACAAACAACAGGAAACGTGTAGCATATCAGACATTTAAAACACACACGCACACAAACAGTGACATAATTAACTTAAGTGACTTACAAATTCAAAACCAGTGTTTGAAATTAAAAGGAAAATGTATTCGCTTTTTTTTCAGTCAATGTTTACCTTTTAGATTGGAGAGCTTGAAATAATTTAATTACGTTGACTAACAGTGTATTTTATATTTATCTTTTTAGTATTACAACGATTAAAAAGGACTTGAAGTGAATAATTCATATCAATTTCTCTGACAGACTGAATTTTTAGATTACCTTGCAGACTATGGTTGTATTGTTCATAAAACTGATTATTTTCAACTGTGCAGTCCCATGTTGTGTTTAACAATTATAATTACATAACATAAGGGGGAGCTAAAACAAATGAAAATGTACATAAAACTGTAATAAGTGACATTTTTAGGAGAATTCATTCAATCCAAAATCTTCCAATGATGTCGATATTGATTTCAAGTCATGGCAGAACAAGGAAGAGGAAGGACACTGGCAAATGATGAATTTATTATGAAAAGAGTAGATCAGAAACAGATGTGGGAGGTAAGCTAAGCTAGAGCTTAGGCTTAGGCTTCCAGATCAATGGAATAATGTGATACTTAAATTTAAAAAAGTATAAAATTCTATATAGAGTATATTTCTGCTTCTTGCACAGAAAGCCTTAAAAGACAGGGCAGCCTGAGTGAAGGCGATCATTTACTTAAAAGGCCAGACGCTATCTTCATACAACAGGAAAATGTGTTATTACATTTCCACTGACTAAAGTGAGTTTCCTTGCACTCGGCTTAGTTAACGGCAGATAACATAGGTGGAGGGGTGTTTCAGATGTTGAAAACTGTTAATAAAAGTCGTCTACCAAAGAGAGCTTTATTTTTTTTATTTGTCCCTTGATTAAAGGTATTATCTGTATTGTTTCTACCGGCATCAGTCCTATACTTACTGGTATTAATACAGCGTTGATGTAACTGCCAGTGTTCTCTGAGACGTACATTAAACGAACCCTGTGAATTTTGTCTGTAAAAAATATACATTTAATGCAAAGTTAGAGAAATGCTCGAATGAAATTTATTATAGTTAACTAGCTGCCAAATGGCTGCTTTGATTTTCATACATAAGGCAATAGTGCAAAAAGTGTTTCAGTCATAAAAATTATAGCAAGCTTTAAAGAAAGAGATGTTCTGAAAATCAAGACGCAATAAGTGTAAACGTTATTAAAAATAGTATTAAACATTTTAATTATATCGTATTAAGAAAAAACAATGTCGATTACAATTAGAATTAACCATGTTTTAGCAGGTTACGTTTTGGTATAGATTTATTGAGGCGTAAGTAAGTAAAGTTGTAAGTTCCGTTAAGAGTTTAGACTTATTTAAAGGTCGTGTAATGTCTTTATAGATGACTACTGATACATACCATGCTATGTTACGAAAGTGAAGGAGAGGGGGCTGGTTCAGGGGGTGGTGTTGGAGGGCAGTTGGGCCATGCTGCAATATACTTGTGAAAAATGGAAGGTGTGATTCTGATGGATGAAAATGGGGGTGGATATTGGTGGATACAAAGGTATTGGTTTGAACAAGGAATAACTTTGAGAGGTGCGGGGCCGGGGGGGGGGCTGGGGGGGGCTGAGATATTATCAAAACAAACATGTGTTACACTTGCAAGCAATAAAATCAGTGGCGTAGCTAGACCTTTTGCCACCCGGGGCGGTCTCCAATTTGCCGCCCTTTCTAAGTAAATAGCGTCATGGTTTTTATAAATTAACTAGCAGACCCGTCGTGCGTTGCAACGATCTCAGTAAAAAGGAATATATATAGATAAAAAATAAATTACATTAAGGGTCACCAGGCCCATCAGTTTAAAATATGAAGTTCGAAAATATGTTCATTTCAATCAATTTCATAACAAAAATATAAATATATGTATCTATATTTCTCAATATCGTGTAAAATTGAATGGGGAATACAATATTAAAAATTTAGTAAAAACACATTTAGGGCCCCTAGCCCCGATGAAATGGACATTATGAGATCAGTGCCCTATCGAAATTTAATATAGGCTTTTAAGTTTTTATATACCGCGTTTGGTCAAAATCCATTTATTTTCTCATTATCTAACACCTAAATTAATTGTTATATATATGTAGATATAAGGAAAACTACATTAAGGGGCTCCCAGGCCCGTTCAATTCAAGATGTACATTTTGAAAACATGTTCATTTAAATTCATTTTAATCATGGATATATTTCTCAAGATCGTTAAAAACTGAGTGGGAAATAATATCTTAGAGTATACACACAAAAAAGACATTTGGGGCCCCCGGCCCATTCGATGTAAGATGTAAATTTCAAAATGCTGTTCATTTTAATTCAGTCTCATCATTGATATATTTCTTAAGATCGTTAAAATAGAATGGGAAATAATATCTCAAACACATACGAAAAAATACATTTGGGGCCCCCGGCCCTGAACAATTAAAAATTAGAAGTGCAGTGCCCTTTGTTATTTTAATATGGGCTACCAAGTTTTTATATACCAAGTTTGGTATTAAGATCCATTCATTTACTCAGTAGTTAACGCATAAACTCATTTTTATATAGCTCATAAAAGCAAAAAACTACATTAAGGGCCCCAGGGCCCATTTAGTGCAATATGTCAAGTTCAAAACGCCTGTTTATTTCAATCAATTTCATTGTGGATATATTTATCTATATTTTTCAAGATCTTTAATAATTGAATGGGGAATAAAACATTAAACGTTTATGAAATAAGACATTTTGGGCCCCCAGTCCCGAAGAAATGGACATTAGGAAATTAGTCCCTTTAGTATTTCTATATTGGCTACCAAGTTGTTATATACAAAGTTTGGTTAAGATCCATCAATTTACCTAATAGCTAACGCTTAAACTAATTTTTATATAGCTCATATATAAGAAAATAAATCATTTTATGGGCCCCCGGCGCCCCATGAGGGTTAAATTTTGAAAAAAAAGTAGCCAGTGAACATCCCAGGAGCGTACTCAAAAGTCTCCAAAAGTTTCATGGCGATCGGATGAATGGTTTAGTCAGCTATACAAAGACATGCATACATACATACATACATACTTTGATTTTTATATATATAGATATAAGATTAGAAAAAACAACATTAAGGGCCCCCGGGCCCAATCGGTGCAAGAAATTAACTTTAAAATACATGTTCATTTCAATCTGGATCATGATAGATATATTAGTCAATGCTTTTCAAGATCGTGTAAATCATACCGGGAATAAAGTATTTAACGCTTACAAAAAAAAAGATTTTGGGCCCCCGGCCCCAAAGGAACGGACATTAGGTGTTCAATGCCATATGGTACTTTAATGTTGGCTATCAAGTTGTTATGTACCAAGTTTGGTCAAGATTCATTCATTTTCCAAGCAGCTAAGCCCTAAACTAATTTTTATATAGCTCATATAAGAAAAAATTCTCATTATGGGCCCCCGGCGCCCCATGAGTGTTAAATTTTGAAAAAAGTAGCCTATTTCCATCCCCGGAGCGTACTCAAAAGTCTCCAAAAGTTTCATGGCGACCGAATGAATGGTATAGTCAGCTAACGGGAATAAAGGATTTAACGCTTACAAAATAAAGATTTTGGGCCCCCGGTTCCGAAGGAACGGACATTAGGAGTTCAATGCCATATGATACTTTAATATAGGCTATCAAGTTGTTATGTACCAAGTTTGGTCAAGATCCATTCATTTTCCAAGCAGCTAAGCCCTAAACTAATTTTTATATAGCTCATATAAGAAAAAAATCTCATTATGGGCCCCCGGCGCCCCATGAGTGTTAAATTTTGAAAAAAAGTAGCCTATTTCCATCCCTGGAGCGTACTCAAAAGTCTCCAAAAGTTTCATGGCGATCGGATGAATGGTTTAGTCAGCTATAACAGACATGCATACATACATACTTTGATTTTTATATATATAGATAAACATAAATAAATAATTGTAATTGAAACAAAGTAAAGGTGGCGAACATTTCTACCATTGAATGCCATATTTAAGTTAGTGGCAATAAAGGAGGCCAAATAAGATGTTATACCTATAAATACATATTTTTATAAAAATACGATATACTTTTTTTTTAAAGTTTACAAGAAAGTTACTGAGGTTGCATCCCCCCACCCCCCATGAGACAAACGTATTCCAAATTTACACCAAAAAATTAAATTACCAATTAGTATGCTTTTATTTTGTATTTATAAATAAATGATTTAATTATATTTTTACAAACAAATTGTGTACATTAGTATGTAAACATATTATTTATACATTTATTTTCCTAACTTTCATAGTAGAAAAATCGTGTATTATGCTATCAAAATTTAAATAATTTGTTATATTTTGTTGTATGGACAATATTGCAAGATTTTGTAGTCTTAAATCAAGGGTCGGGAAACTTTCTGTCTGAGAGAGCCATACATTATTTTTAAAACTAAAAATTCAAGTAAATGTGTACATTTTGTGTAATTTTAACACTAAAAGTACCACTAATTATGTCTCTTAATTCTTTTTAATATCATTGTTATGCTGTTTATTGTTTATGCAATTCAAAGGAATCTGAATAAACGTTTTTTAAAGAATAGTCGAACATTTGTCTGAGAGCCAGATGCAGCCATCAATAGAGACACATCTGGCTCGCGAGCCATGGTTTCCCAACCCCTGTCTTAAATCATGCACTCATTGTGGAACGAAGATAATTTTTTATCAACTTCAGTTTGGAGAAGCTCCTTTCACAACTAGCGACACTGATAACAATAATTGTTATAAAAATTCTTAGAATACAAAATACACAAACAAATTGTGCAATGAAAACAATATATTTAAGCTTTATTTATAAACTAATACAACAAGCGGGCCTTTTCCTCCATTTATCCCAACGCAATGCCTCTTTTTGTAGTATAGGTACAGCCACAAAACCTGTATCATTTTTCTTTCATTATGGAACTGTTCTTTATCAATGTCAATAAAATCATTTATTTGACATTCAATTTCTTCACTTAGTAGGTTGCATGGGATTATACACGAATATTTTCTTACATGGACATGCAAACTGATCAAAGAGTTCTTTTAATTACTTTATAATTCGATCCTTGGATTAAAACATTTCTCGTTGTACTTCATGTTCTAAAGATAGGACCACGTCTTGTGAATTTTCCCCACTCACATGTTTTTCCCTTCTAACTTGGCGTTTCCTTTATTTTCTACAAAGTAAATAAACGATTCTACAACTTTAACTTCACCAACATCAATAACTACGTATCTTTTAATTTGACTAGTTTAATATTTGTGGGAAATATCTGGAGAGCTGTCAAATATCATACAAAAGTTTTTAGCTTGCTTTAATTGGTCCATTATTGTTTTTCTCGCTGCACCCTCTCAATAGGTCTATGAATTTCATTTTGAATCATTTTCCACAAATAGGAGACACTATATTTATTACCCATCTTAATTTGTACTAAATGTTCACATAATACTGGGTCGTACTTGGCCAACAAGTCCAAAAGCTCTAGAAAATGTCCTATATTTTCAATTGAATTGATGTCTTCCTCATGAATACTTTTCACGATGACCTCTCAACACCAAATTTTGTTTTGCTAAGAATCTAATTATATCAAGTATTGTGAGAATTTCCTTTTCATTTTTTTCTTATTTCTTTATCAATATTCTGTTTTGTAGATTATCAAAAGTTGCACCATGTCCAATTCTTATTTCTAATTCCTTCCATAGGGAAAATGATCGAATCTGCAGTAGACTCAACTCGTGTTGACTTATTCAGTAGACTCAACTCGTGTTGACTTATTACAGGATTAAATTTCCATCTATTTGTTAAAACTATTTTTCGTGTTAAAATTTGATTGGAAAAAATCATCAAACAGTTGACAGCAAAAAAAATATTATAATTTTCTTCAATGGTGAATACACCATCCACGATCTTAACAAATTTATCACCATTATACAAAATTTGGGGAGAAAAACAACAATCGCGATTAATCTTTCTTGTGAAAAATCGTAATAATTTTCACTAAAATAGACTAATTCAAACTATCTAAACATTACTTTAATAGGATATGCATAAAATTTTAGTGAATAAACGTATTTTAATGAAACACACACATTTTGTTTGTGCTACTTTAATGAAAAAAAACAAACAAAAAGAAAAACAAAAAAATTAATTTTTAATAAATTACCTTAGAATAATTTTCTGAAACTTAAACAGTAATATAAATTACTACTTGCAAGTTAAACACAAATATTTGAACCACAATGCCATGTAGGTACTTTTTCGCGTATCATTCTGTGCATGTCGAAAATCCACGCAATAACTGTCGCGGCGATATTAATAGTATATTCGGTCCAGCAGTGATGTGTTCTTTGTGTTGTTTTCTTATAAAAAGCGTCATCTGTGATGTATACCGCTTAATTTTCAAAACAAATCGATACAATTTTTAAACGATTTTAAATTTCTTAACGGTTATGCGTTAGTTATAACAAACAGTATGTAATAAAAAATGTCTTGAGAATCCGTTAATTACGACTCGAAAGTACGAATATTTTATTTTCACCCGGGTTTTCCTCTTTCAAAAGAAAAAGGGCGCTTGTCCGAAAGGGCTGTACTTTTCAAATGCCCCCAAATGCCGCCCCCAAAAACGTGTGCCGCCCGGGGCGGACCGCCCCACCGCCCCCCCCTAGCTACGCCACTGGACTAGACACAAACCATAGATAAGCGTAGGACGCAATAATCTTCTATATAGAAGGAGCGTCTGTAACAGAAACAAATAAGATAAGATGGGGGCTAGGTTTATATTTTATATTATTGGATGTCTTACAGTTTTACCTCTTAGTTAACATGTATTACTGTACATTAATTTGCACAACAAAGCGATGGGCTATCCTTTCTAAGTATGTTCGAAATATTTCTTAGAAACCACTTTGTGAAACAAGATGGGAAACCGTGTGGAAAGTGGAAAGGCAATGCGATATCTAACAGGCGAAATCTATTATACACTTTTCGAAGTTGCAGAGCAAAGTAGTGATCAAAACGCTCGAATTGAAGTCAAGTCATTGTGCAAACAACTTAAGAACTTCAATTTCATAGTTTTAATTGCTTTTGTGATTTGACAAATTGTTCCAATTTGATTACCTCATTAAAGAATTACAAAATGTTTCTGTCGATCTATCAACTGCAGTTGACAGCATAGAACATACTTGCAAATGGTTGAAATTTTACTGAAATTTCGAATTTGAAACAACAATAGCAATTGCAAAAGATATTGCCACGGACTTAGAAGTTGAACTCATTTTCGAAGAGAAGACAGTGCGAAAAAGGGAGAAAAAAAGTTACATATGAAGGAGAAGATGAAGAATTTGTAGAATAACAAGAAAAATTTCCTACATATTATTTAAACCAGGTTGTTGATATGGCAATCATGTTCATGGACAATCGCTTTGAACAACTATGAAGACATTTCTTTATAAATGTCATCAATTTAAAAAAAAAGAAAGAAAGAAAAAGATCTACTGAATTGTATTATGAATCTAGAGAAAAAGCTCACAGCCTGCGAAATTTAGAAACCTGAAGAGTTGCAGTCCTTGAGTCCATAATTCCTGCAGCCACCTACAACGATCCTGTTAGCGTTAGGATTTTGCAGTTCCTTTCAGTGAACAAGCGTTATGATGACTTTCTAACACTCGCAACTAGTCCTGTCATTGTGGCTTTTGGAGAAAGAAGCCTTTCGAAACTAAAACTTATTAAAACCTATATGTGATAAACAATTATCCCAGATCGGCTCAGTAACTTATCTATTTTGTCAATTGAGAATGATGTAGCTAAGGATCTTGACAATAATGAACTTATTTCCGGATTTTGCAGACGCCAAAGCTAGGAAGTTTTCTTGTCAGTTGTAAACAACAAGGTGGAAGTTAAAGCAGAGCCGTTTTTACAACATTTTGGGCCCCCGGGCAAAGAAATAGTGTTGGGCCCCTGGGCAAAGGAAAGAGTGCGCCCCCCCCGCAGGAATTAAAAATAAATATTCATAATATATATAAATAAACCTATTCCCATGGGGCCCCCAGGGCAAATGCCCAACGGGCCTATGCGTTAAGACGGCCCTGAGTTAAAGATACACCTAACCAATGCTGTATATACCGCCAGTTAGCATACCAAAAGAAAATATTTTTAATTATTACATTTTTGTGTGAGTTTTATGATCTTCAATTAAATGAATAAAACTGTAATTATTTATGTGTCAATGTTGTTATGTTATAGATTATTTTTAATTTTTATTTTCCATTATTTTAATAAAATTAAAAATGCTAATTTTTGCATGGGTATCGCGCCTCGTCGGCAGTGCCCCGCTCATCATTTGCTGCCTTGGGCCCCGCACACTCTAGGGCCGGCCCTGATCCTAGATATAATGATAAATGAGCCCATTTAAAATTTAGTCAAGTATTCATTAACTTTATTGAATGCATCAAATTCTTGACATCGCAATTCGAGAGGAGCACAAAACAACTTTTCTTCTTAGCTCAGTTTTTAAGGCATTAATTTTAAATATCACAGAAAGGATACTTGATACAGTCAAGTCATGTGGATTAAGATTATTGTCACTCGTGTCAATATAAATGAAAGTAGGGTGGATTTAGATGTCTTCGTATAGTAGTAGTAAGAAATCTATATACAGTAGTTGTCAAATTTTTTAAAAAATGCATTATCTGGAAGGAACCGGTTCAATAATGGGCATATGTTCCAAGCGTACACGTACACATGACGTATTTTAATATATCTAGTGGATTGTAGTGGATGTTATATGTCCCAAATGAGTCTGCATTACCCCCAAAGAATTCCCTTTTGACCACAGATGAGTTTATTTACCTCTGTTCGCCGACCTCTTTCTTACGGGATGCCCGTCAGTGTCAGTCAATTGAGGGATTTTTTTAAAAATACATTTTAAAATATTTTTTTAAATAATTTTTTTCTAAACAAAGACGTTAACCGTGATGATTAATAGTCAATGTTTAATTTGTATGCATTAAAATAAAATATAATCTAAGGATGTTAACACAGTTCGTTTTCTGAAGGCTGGTTAAACGTTTTTTAAAAAATGCTTCACGCGTGTTACGATATTACAATGTAGACATTAACTAAATAAATAATAAATACTTAAATGACAATAAAAGTGATTTGAAACATATTTTTTAAATGATAAATTTTTTTGTTGTTGTTGTTTTGTGTTGTTGTTTTTTGTGGGGGTGTTTGTTTTGTTTTGTTTTTTTTGTTTTTTTTTATATGGGGGGTCAAAAATGTGTGACGTATTTTTAGAGGGGGTCTAACTTTTCGTGACGACGCATGACGAAGGGGGGAGGGGAGTCGAAAATCGGCCAAAATCGCGTGACGTCATTTATGGACGGCCCCTAAGTTCGCCATCTTCTGCCCTATTGTATTGGATTTTATTTATTTTTTCATTTTCTTTATTTAAATGTGTTTATTTCTTTTGTTTTCAAATTACACGGAAGCCTAATTTCTGCTCTAAAGTTGACAATGCATGCTCTTATATTTACATCCAGTAAAGAAAGTTCAGTAATAATGAACTAGTTGGTTGTTATGTCCCCGTGCCCTTGACCTGTCTCGACAACAGAAGAGCTAAATAGTAACTCCCAGAGAAAAATAAATAGAAGTAAAAAAAAGATTTTCAAAAACCACGTTTTTATAAGCGGACTAAAAATAAGAAATAAATTTTTAAAATTTAAAAATTTATAGTACGTACTATGATGTATTATGACTAAAAACGTGGGGCGGGCGCTTCTCATGCTTAACTAATTCAATTCACTCATTTTCTTACTCGTCATTTGTAAACCCTAATCATTTTAGCCAAACGCCTAAAAAGTGCCCACCCACGTTTTTAGTCATATCACATCATAGTACTGGTTTTAAATTTTAAATTTTAAAAAATTTATTTTCTTCTTTTTAGTCCACTTATAAAAACGTGTTTTTTTTAAAATATTTTTTTTTACTTCTATTTATTTTATTCTTTTTTGTCTAAGTGTATGCTATGGTGAGTTTTGAAGTATTGATTATGTTCAAATATAATACAGACAAACATTTACAGACTGGAAATGACTGATCTCCCCTTGATGTTAAACATGATTTTTTGGTCGAGGTTGGTGTGAACTCGGCACGTGAATGTAATGTAAACAAGGGCAGACGGATAATTCATAGGCGTATATAAAGATAAACTACAAATTTCAATAATTTAATAACGGTACATTCGATCGACCTGAAATTTTGATACAATGCATTGTCATCCAAGATCTATCTGTGGTAAAATTTTGAGATCTCTATAACCATCAAAAGTGGTTTAATTTTACGTTGGCAGATTTGAAAAATTGTGGACAGACACACAGGAACGAAAGCAAATTAATATAAATAAAAAAAGGGGTTAAGAAGTAAAAAATAAAAAATAAAAGATTTTTAAAAACCACGTTTTTATAAGCAGACTAAAAAGAAGAAAATAATTTAAAACTTATACTTTCAAGTACTTTAAGCAGGCCTGGATTAACCTATAGGTAAACAAGCCACGTGCCTTGGGCACCAAACGTTTGGGGGGGCACCACAAGTCCTCAAGAAAAATTTGAATATTGTTCATAATCGACTTGACGTCAGCAAATCGCAAATGTAATATTAAATCACACATGGGCGAATTAAATAGAAGGCTGATTGGACTAAAGCCAAGCCCCCCCCCAAAATGGTTTAAGACTAAATTAAGGGACCCCAAACTTACACATGTATTAAATTGTATAATAAAGTGGCAGGACAGGGCCCCATGTGAAATTGCAGCCAGGGGCCCCGTGCAATCTTAATCCAACCCTGAAATCGCTTTTAAAGGGACAAATGAAAATTTTGGATCTTTACAAAATTGAATTTTTCTAGGGTTGCTGAAGTTGGTCAGTCAGTTTGATCAATTTTTAGCATCACACATTGTGAAATAAGAGAATTCTGGAAAAGGAAATCCTTCTTATGTATCCCAAACTATATGTGAAGAACTGATTATCTTATCTTATCTGTTTACAGACGCTCCTTCTATACAGAAGATTATTGCGTCCTACGCTTATCTATGGTTTGTGTTTAGTCCTGCATTTTTATTAGAGATTTAAATGTTGATAAAGTGTTGGTTTTCCTGGATTCTTCAGGCAACCCATTCCACACCCGAATTCCGGACGGGAAGAAGGAAAACTTGTATGTGTTTGTTCTTGCATACGGAATAAGAAATGTGTTTTTATCGTTATGTCTATCTGAGGGTTGTATTAAGCTATCTTTGTGTTGTATTTATAAATTAGAATTAATTGCTTTATGTATGATTACTACTTTGCTTTTGGTTAAAACTAAAAATTAAGATTAAAATTATGTCCCCAAAAGTCCATCAAGTAATTATAGATGAAGTAAAGGCTTTCGGTTATTTCAGCTTGTCAATATTGACCCGATATTTCACTAATTATCCGTTAAGCATTGTTCTTCGATATGCGGTAGATGGAGAGCCCATTGAGCGCTTTTTTACTTTCTTGGACCTGCAAAGTCACACAGGTGAAGGTATGGCTAAGCGAAAGCTGCAGTACTTACATGAAGTTTGCAATATTGATTTTACAAAATGCAGAGGTAAGTCCCGGATAACGCAGCTAATAATTCTTGGTATTACAAGGGCATGCAGAACAAAATTCTAGGGATAAATTAGTTTTCTATCTACATACCCTGTACTACCCATTCACTAAATCTGGTAGGCAGAAGTGCCGTTGACTCTTGTTTAGAGGCAGTAAACTTCTTCCATACAGTGCAAAAGATCGATACTTTTTCTCAGCTTCAACCAACAGGTGGAAGATTCTGAAAGGATGCTTTGTGGATTGAACGCTGGTAAACTCTCTTTCCGATACCAGATGGGAAGCACATGCTGTTAAAACTAAAGCTATTCTAAAGTCTCATCCTCAGATTATAGAGGCGCTAGAGTGTTTGCAATAAGACCTGTCACAGAAAGTAGACACCAGAAGAGAAGCAGACAAAAATTGAAAAGAAGATACAAGAATTAGAATTTGCTCTCACGCTTGTCTTTAGGGAAGAAGTGTTACATTTTCACAGATTCAGTCAAGCTCTACAAAATGAGCATGTGAACTTGAAAACGTGTGCTGATTTGTATTCTTCACTAGCAGATCACTTGCATGGAAGACAGTGGTCATTGTTGGTGATGCCCCTGGTCGATTTACCACAAACATTTCAGTGTTATATAGGACTAATAAATGTTTATCCTGAAGATCCGAACAATAATTTATATACAGAACTACAAAAGTTACACTCATATATTCGCCACAAGTTTCGTGCATCAAAATCTGAAAACAACACGTTGAGTCATGCAGAATTATACAAAGTAATAGAGGCAACACCCAGTTTGCTTTTCTAATGTAGAAATGGACTTGCGCATATTTTCAAATCCCTTATATTAACTTCGCGGCCGGTCATCTCTGTCGTCATCTCATGGGCGGGCGGGCGGAAAAACAAAAGTAAAAAATGACCCACTTCCCGTCATCCGATCGAGCTAAAATTTGGCACACGGACCCGTCTAACCTAACAATGCATTGTATCAAAATTTCAGATCGATCGAACGTACCGTAATTAAATTAATGCATTTTAGTTTTTCCTTATATGAGGTATGTAATTCAAATTCACGGTTTGTTATTGTTTTTTTCCCACGTGAAAGTTTGAGTTGACGCTTTGAGGCGACCCATCGACGTACCCGCGTGCTTTTGTTTACATTTTACGTGTCGCGTGAGCTCGGTCAAGCAAATCGGTGACCAGACTTTTCCCCTCCCCCCCCCAGGGTTATGAATTAAAGTTGAGTTAAGGCAGATTCAGTCTGTATGTTTGTCGTGTTTGAAAATAATCAATACTGTTAGTTATGTCTCATATATAAGGGATTTATAGTCAAAAACGTTGTTTTTACGGGTTTGTTTTATTAAATCCCTTATATTAACTTCACCGGCGTCTCTGTCTGTCTGTCATCATCTCTCTCAGTCTTGGGCGGGCGGAAAAAAAAGAGTAAAAAAAGGACCCACTTTCCGTGATCCGATCGAGCTGAAATTTGGCACGCGGACCCAAACTCACCTAACAATGCATCGTATCAAAATCGATCGAACGTACCATAATTAAATTAATGCATGTTTAGTTTATCCTCATATAACGTATGTAATTCAAATTCACTGTTTGTTATTGGTTTTTTTTCCACGTGAAAGTTTGAGTTGACGCGTTGAGGCGACCCAGGCGTGCTTTTGTTTACATTTTACGTGTCACGCTGATCTCGGTCCAGCTTTCGGTGACCAGACATTTCCCCTCTCCCACCGGGTTATAAAGCAAAGGGAAGTTAAGACACATTCAGTCTGTAAATGGTTGTCGCGTTTGAACATAATCAATACTGTTAGTTATGTCTCATATATAAGGGATTTATAGTCAAAAACTTTATTTTTACGGGGTTTGTTTTATTAAATCCCTTATATTAGCTTCACCACCGTCTCTGTCTGTCTGTCTGGGTTCGCGGTCAGTCGGTCGGGAGGGCGGAAAAACAAAAGTAAAAAATGACCCACCTTCCCGTGAAGACATCGAGCTGAATTTTGGCACACGGACCAGTGTCACCTAACTATGCATCGAATCAAAATTTCAGATCGATCGAACGTACCGTAATTAAATTAATGCATTTTTAGTTTATCTCTATACGAGGTATGTAATTCAATTTCACGGTTTGTTATTGTTTTTTTTTCGCGTGAGAGCTCAGTTCGCGCGTTGACGCGACCCATCGAAGTACAGGAGTGCTTTTGTTTACATTTTACGTGTCACGCTGAGCTCGGTCGAGCGATCGGTGACCAGACTTTTACATTTTACGGGTCACTTGACTTCACGCCAGCCACCGGTTAACACATCTCGTGTTTTAACCAGGTAAACCACCTGGAGTTGAGTTAACGCGTTGACACCACCCGTCCATGTCCAAACCCCCTCCCCCTTCCCCCAGTTTTAAAGCCGTGGAGATAATTTCGATATCACTCTGTAAATGTTTGTCGCGTTTGAACATAATCAATACTTTTAGTTATGTCTCATATACAAGGTATTTATAGTCAAAAACTTTGTTTTTACGGGGTTGTTTTATTAACATTAATGTTTACGAACATTTTAACTGAGCGCTCTTTTTCTCAGTTAAAACGTACAAAAAATCCAAGTAGATCGATAATGAAATAAGAAAGGCTTGATCAGTGGCGTAGCTAGGGAGGCGGTGGGGCGGTCCGCCCCGGGCGGCACACATTTTTGGGGCGGCATTTGGGGGCATTTGAAAAGTACAGCCCTTTCGGACAACCACCCTTTTTCTTTTGAAAGAGGAAAACACGGGTGAAAATAAAATATTCGTAGTTTCGAGTCGTAATTAACAGATTCTCAAGACATTTTTTTAAATTACATTACTGTTTGTTATAACTAGCGCATAACAGTTAAGAAATTTAAAATCGCATAAAAATTGTATCGATTGTTTTGAAAATTAAGCGGTATACATCACAGATTACGCTTTTTATAAGAAAACATCACAAAGAATACATCACCGCTGGACCGAATATACTATTAATATCGCCGCCACAGTTATTGCGTGGATTTTCGACATGCACAGAATGATATGCGAACAAGTACCTACATGGCATGGTGTTTCAAATATTGTGTTTAACTTGCAAGAAGTAATTTATATTACTGTTTAAGTTTTCAGAAAATTATTCTAAGGTAATTTTTTTTATATTCTTTTTGGTTTTTTTTCAATAAAGTAGCACAAAGTAAATTTGTGTGCTTCATTAAAATACGTTTATTCACTAAAAAATTATACGCCTATCCTATTAAAATAATGTTTAGATAGTTTGAATTAGTCTATTTTACTGAAAATTATTGCGATTTTTGAAAAGAAAGATTAATCGCGATTGTAGTTGTTTTTTCTCCAAATTTTGCATAATGGTGAAAATTTGTTAAGATCGTGGATTGTATATTCACCATTGAAAAATTATGTATTGTTTTTGCTGTAAACTGTTTGATGCTCTTTTCAAATCAAATTTTTGACGCAAAAATGTTTTTTTTTAAAAAGTGGACATTTAATCTCAAAATAAGTCATCACGAGTTGAATCTACTGCATATTCGATAATTTTCCCAATGGAAGGAATTAGAAATAAGAATTTGACAAGGTGCAACTTTTGATAAACTACAAAAACAGAATATTGATAAAGAAGTAAGAAAAAATGAAAGCAAAAACTCACAATACTTGATATAATTAGATTCTAAGCACACAAAAATTTGGCTTTGAGGGGCCATCGTGAAAGTATTCATGAGGAAGACATCAATTCAATTGAAAATAGAGGAAATTTTCTAGAGCTTGTTGACTTGTTGGCTAAGTATGACCCAGTATTATGTGAACATTTAGTAAACATTAAGATGGGTAATAAATAAAGTGTCTTCTATTTGTGGAAAATAATTCAAAATGAATTCATAGACCTATTGAAAGACGCAGTGAGAAAAACAATAATGGAACAAAATAAAGCAAGCTAAAAACTTTTGTATGATATTTGACAGCACTCTAGATATTTCACACA